>PVJO010001354.1:0-149530 GCA_004026905.1 Hystrix cristata | reverse complement strand
GCAAAACTATCTTTCAAAATTGATGAAGAAATACAATTCTTCCACGAAAAAGAACACCAGAAGAAATTCATAACCACCAAACCAGCACTTTAAAACACTCTGAAGGACATTCTAGAAAAAGAAAATGAAGACCACAATTCCAAGAATCCCAGTAGAAAGAATCTGCCAGGCAAGGTAAACAATTAAATAGAAGGGCAAGAAAGGGAATCAACAAGAGGAAAATAATATGATGACGAGTCAATACCTATCAGTTATAACCATCAATGTGAATGGTCTCAATTCACCAATCAAAAGAAATAGATAAGCAGAATAGATCAAGAAACAGGATCCAACAATATGCTACATACAAGAAACACATTTAACTCCAAAAGAAATTCATAGACTGAAAATCAAAAGATGGAAAACAATACTCCATGAAACAGGAACCCAGAAAAAAGCAGGAGTACCTATTCTATTTACAGACAAAATGAATTTCAAGCCAAAACCAATCAGAAGAGACAAAGAAGGTCATCACTTGGTAAGGGAACAATCCAAGAGGAAGAAATAACAACCATAATTATACACGCACCACATAATGGCACACCTAACTATATAAAACAAACACTAACAGATATAAAAAAAAATCAATAAATACTAATACAATTGTAATGGGAGCCCTCAATACCCCACTGTCACAAATACATCAACTAGACAAAATAATCAACAAGGAAATATTAGAGCTGAACCAAACCTTTGAACAAATGGGCATAGTACATATCTACAATGTTCCACCCAACAACACCAGAATACACACTCTTCTCAGGAGCACGGAAGACTTTCTCAAAATAGGCCACATACTAACTCACAGAACATGCTTCAGTAAATACAAAGGAATTGAAATTATCCCACACATATTATCAGATCATAATGTGATGAAATTGGAACTTAAAAGCAAATAAAACCATAAGAACTACACAAACACATGGAAATTAATGCCCACTTGAATAAGCAATGGGTCACAGATGAAACGAAAGAAGAAATTAGACAGTTTCTACAATTAAACAATAATGTCAATATAACATACTGGAACTTATGGGACAAGACGAAAGCAGTCTTACAAGAGAAGTTTATAGCAGTGAATTCCCACATTAGAAAAACAGGGAGAGCTCAAATAAATAGCCTAATGTTGAACCTCAGGCTTCTAGAAAAAGAAGAGCAAGTTAAAACCAAAGCACATACAAAGGAGGAAATTATAAAAATCAGAGCAGAAATTAATGCAATTGAGACTAAGAAAAACAACACAAAGAATCAATGAATTGAAGAGTTGATTCTTTGAAAGACTAAATAAGATAGACAAACCCTTAGCCAACCTTATGAAAAGAAGGGGGGGGATGACCCAAATCTATGCAATTCAGATATACAGATTCAATGTAATCTCAATCAAAATACTAATAGCATACCTCACAGAACTAGAGAAAACAATCTTAAAATTCATTTTGAATCAGAAGAGACCCAGAATAGCAAAGGCAATTCTGGGCCATAAGGCAGGGGGCATCAGAATCCCTGATTTGAAATTACACTACAAAGATACCATGATAAAAACAGCATGATACTGGCAAAAAAAAAAAAAAAACTTCAACAGGTCTTGAATAGAATATGCAGAATTGGAAGATGCAGAAAAAAACCCAAGCACATTCAGTTACCTTATCTTTAACAAAGGGGCCAAACACCTTTGCTGAAAGAAAGACAGCCTTTTTAATAAGTGGTGCTGGGAAAACTGGATTTCCACATGCCAAAGATTAAACCTAGACCCATATTTCTCTCCATGCACTAAACTAAAATTGAAATGGACCAAAAACCTAAATATTAAAACAGAAACATCCAATCTGCTTGAAGATAGAATAGGTAAAACTCTAGAAGGGTCTAGAAGATGTAGGCAAGGACAATGAACAAAACCCTGATTGTACAGGAAATATTACAAAGAATCAACAACTGGGATCTCATTTCATTAGAAAGCTTTTGCACAGCAAAAGAAACCACCAACAGAGTGAAGAGACAACCCACAGAATGGGAAAAAAAATTTTACCAGCTACTCCCCAGGCAAAGAACTAATATGTAGAATATGCAAAGAACTCAAAAAAAAAAAAATCAGATGCCCCCAAATTCAAAGACCCAATCCAAAAATGGGCATCTGAGGTGAATAGATTTCTTCTCAAATAAAAAACTACAAACAGCAAATAAATATATGAAAAAATGTTCAACATCACTGGTCATTCGAGGGATGCAAATTAAAACAATGCTGAGATTCCATTTCACTCCACAAAGAATGACTACCATCAAGAAATCAAACAATAATAAGTGCTGGCAAGCCTATGAGGAGAAAGGAACCCTCCATTGTTGGTGGAATTGTACAACCACTATGGTAGTCAGTATGAACATTCCTCAAAAAACTAAAACTAAAATTTCCATTTGATCCAGCTATTCCCCTTCTAGGCAACTTCCCAAAAGATTTAAAAGCATCATGCTAGAGTGATGTGTGGACACCCATGTGTAGAGCAGCACAATTTATAACAGCTAAATCTTGGGTACAGCCCATACACCCACCAATGGATGAATGGGTAAAGAAAATGTGATATTTATATAGAATGAAGTACTGCATGGCCATAAAGAAGGATAAACTTGAATCACTTTTAGGAAAATGATGCACCTCAAGACCATAATTTTAAGTGAAGTAAATCAGGAACACAAGTTTAAATATTGCATTGTTTCTCTTTGTGTGAGAAACCCTATGGGTAAATAAGGAGCAAAGTGGAGGATAGACATTTGGAAGTAGGAAGAACATGTTCAAATGAGAAGGGGAAAAAGAGAGCTGGAGAGGGAAGGGAAGGAAGGGAAAAGGGATTAAAAAAACAAAGAATGGAAGGAAAAAATGGAAACAAGTCTTTTGTAAGTGGAAAGGGGAAGAAGGATTGAAGGGAGGGGAAGGAAATGGGAAAAAAGAATTAAGATATATTATGTACAGGTACAAATTCCCTGTGAGGAATGTGACCATTATGTATAAAAAACTAAAAATGAATAAAAGTTAAAACAGTAAATAAATAAAAAATAAAGTAACTTAAAACATTTGATTTTTAAGGCAAAAATAATAACAATGCATATGGGATTTACAACATACGTAGAGCTTAAATGTATGACAACAATAATAACAAGGATGGAAGGAAGAAGTAGAAATACACAGCTGCCAAGTGGTATAATATTATTTGAAGATACACTGTGATAAGTTACAAATTCATATCATAAATTCTGGAACAACTACTGCAAAAATAAATTTAAACAGGAAAAAGTTATAGCCAAGAAGCCAACAGAGGAGATAAAATGCATATATTTTAAAATACTGAATAAATCCAAAAGGGTTGTATAAGATCAAAAGAAGGAACAAAGATCAAGTGGGATAATTAGAAAACAAATGGGAAGCTACTATATTTAAACCTAACTATATCAATAATTGCATTAAATATAAATGGCTAAACACTCAAACTAAAGGCAGAGACTGTCAAACTAGATAAAACATCAGGACCCAACACGTGGCTTCTAAATGACCATCTGCTTCTCCACCCTAAATACAAAACTTTAGAGAAGCTAAAGACCAGACTAGAAAAAAATGTACTGGACATACATTAATCATAAGAAAGCTGGAATAGCCATATTTACTTTTTATTTTAATTTTATTTTATGAGTACATGTTTCGAGTATGTGAATTATTCATCTTACGGAGCAGGTACATAGCATATCTTTATTCTTTTTTATTCTTCTTCCCCTCTCTATCCCCTCTGTCTCTAGATCTAGACTCTCCCCATTTCATTATTATTGTTATTAGCAGGTGAAATGTATTTTAAGACAATGATTATTGTTACAGACGAAACACAGCAGTTAATTCAACAGCGAGATACGGTCCCACATGTGTACATAGTTGCTCCTCAGGTCCTACAGAGGATTGGTTCAACTGCTCCCTGTTTGGATGCTCAGATCCCTTACATGAAGTGGTGCTGGTATTTAAAGATGATGTATGCACACTTCCTATATATTGGATCACCTCTAGATTAATTATAATACCTAAGACAGTGTAAATGCTTTATGAATAGTTGTTATAATGTATTGTTTAGGGTATAAAGAAAAGAAAAAAGTCTGTGCATGTTTAGTACAGACACAATTTGTTTCAGATATTTTCAATTCGTGGTTGGTTGAATCACAGATGCCAAACCCTTGGAAACAGAGGACTAACAGCACACTCAAAACAGGACTTCAAAAACTATAAAGCAAAAACTAAAAACCAAAAGAAGAAAAGTAAAATTTCCACATTTTCTCAGTAACTGGTCAAATGAGCAGATCAAAAAACAGTTGCAATATAGAATTGAACCACACCTGACCTAGTTAACATTACAGACTATCACACCCAAAACCAGGAGAATAGCACCTTCTTCTCAAGTGAAAAACTAAAAGAATATGTCACCGGTAGACCTGCTATAAAAGAAATGTGAAAAGATGTTCTTCAGGTTAATGAGAGCTAATATTAGGAAAAAAAACTTGATACTTCAGGAATGAAAGAATAGCAAGACAGCAAATACTGTATATGTGTTAATAAAAACTATCTCCCTTTCAATTACATAAAATATGTATCACTACTGAAAGCAAAAATCTTAAAATTGTATAATACAGATTTCAATGTTTGTAGATGTAGGAAGGAAGATGAAGGGCTGACACAGTTTTAAGGCTTCTACTTTTCATTTAAAGTGGTAAATTATTACATCTTCACAGAGTGAAAGTTTCAGTATGTATATTGTAGCCTCTAGAAAAATTTCAAAAGGATATGCCCAGAAAGCCAATAGATAAATTAAAATGAAATACTAACTGTTCAATCACAAATTAACAAAATAATAATATTAAATGTTCAAATAATCAAAAAGGTATTAAATCGAAGACAGAGGAACAAAAATTAGAGTGGAAAACAATACAAGAAGTCCACTTTAAATATAAAGACAGAGATGGGTTAAAAGTAAAAGAATGTGGAAAATATACTGTATTTGGAATGGCTATGTTATTAATGGACAAAGTAGATTTCAAAGCAAGGAATATTTCGGAAATAAAGCAGAATGTTTTACGGCAACAAAAGGTGAAGTTCACCAAGAAGACATGATCATCTTAAACATGTATGCACCTAGCAAAGAATTTCAAAACAAGTGAAGCAAAAACTGAAAGAACCTAAGGGAGAAATAGCCAAATCTATAATTGTAGTTGGAAATTTAACACTCTTTTCTCAGTAACCAAAAGAACAGGTAGACAAAGTTCGTAAGGATACAGTGGGTTTGAACAATATACTACTACCCACATCAACAGCAGAATGAGCGTTCTTGTCAATTGCACATGGAACATTCACCAAGATAGACCATATTCTATATGTGTTATAAACCGAATTTGGAAAGTATAAAATAACTTGAAAGCTGTTAATATTTTATACAAAGCCATGAATTTGGACTGAGCACCTGTACTGGACCCAACAACCAAACCGACTGGCTGGTTGATTGACTAGGCTGTAGCCAATTAAATTGGTTTCTATGTTTCACCTTTTTTCCATAAATACTATCTGATCATGTTGTTTGCCAGAGTTCTCTGAACCTGGCGGAGGGCGGAGGGCGGAGGGCGGAGTGTTGCGGGGATGAGGAGAGGCTGATAGATGGGTAGTAAGTTACAGTTAGGTAAGAACAAGAAGTTCTGCTGAGCTACTGAGCATCGGGATAACAATAATGTACAGTACATTTCTAAATGCTAGAAAAAAAATTTTGGAATTTTTCACATAAAAAATGATAAATATTTGAGGAGATAGATATTATTGATCTGATTTAAACTTTGCACAAGGTATACATTATTGCAACATCAGATGGTGTCCATTAGTATTGCGACATTAGATGGTACCCTTTAGTAAGTATAATTTTTATGGTTTTATGTGTCAGTTAAAAAATAAATTTTTAAAAGCCTTTATTAGAAGAACCTGCTCTGGTTCTGGGAATTTACAAATTCTTTTTGCTTTGTTTTGATTTACTCAGATAAACTCCACTAAATTTAATTAGTCTAAGGAATGTTTATTTTTAACAAAGCAAACAAAGTATATTCTACAAACATAATGAAATTAATTTAGAAATTGGTAACAAATATATTTGGAAAATGCTAATATTTTGATTTAGTGGTTGAATAACTATGTTTAACTAGATTTGATTTAGTAGTTGAATAACTATTTCTTTTCTTTTTTAAGTACTTTAAACATTACACAATAAAATATGAAATACAATTTTAAGTATTTAAACTAATCCAGGATGAAAGCTTGGTGAGAGTTAAAATAACAATAGCCCCTCCTTATTAGCAGATATTTAAGAGACTGAGAGACTCAAGAGGGAAAGGACGTGGATGCAAGAGAAAGTCAGGATCCTTCATAAGCTCCGGGAAGGAAAAGTCTGTAACAATCAGGGACATGCTTAGAGGACAACAGCAAACCAAATCTATAACATAAATCATTACATTACACACAAGCCCATTCTGCACTGTATGTTCAGGGACATTTGATCAAGAGAGAGGTCAGAAGAAGCTTGGAGAAACTTGCTGTCTCTCCAGCTATCTCTATTTGTCACTCCTCCTTTGGCGGCTACCCCGTCCCCAATTTCTTCCAACTTTAGAATCGCAGGCAGAGACTGGATAAACAGCCTTCAGGTTTAATAAGTGATGTTCTTGGCTCAAGCCACGGATCTATGAGCACTTGTTTCTGCACAAAACTCTGCCTACTCCACCCACACACACACCCATACATGTTTTGGTCAAGCGCAACCTAAGCTTCTCAGCGGCCGCTGTATCTCTAGGCTACGGCCATGCAAATAAATCAGTTGACTGATCTGAGGGGATTTGGGCAAACCACCTGTCTGCTCAGCCTAATTTCCCTTACCTGTGAAGTCAAGGTAATTAATTGCCACATAGGATTGAGAGGACTAAATGAGAGAACACATATGAATATGCTCTGCCAACAGGAAACGTGCTTTGCAAATGACTTATTGCCGAAGACCCTGACCTCAGGATCATGTGGCAGTGTTCACTTCAGGAGGGACTCAAAGGTGAGCTCTCAGGCGGTGAACCACCCAGCACGGTGGTCGGCCAGCTGACCATCCGAATCTCCACTCCCTCTCCTGAGGTGTGGGCTTCATGCTGGAAAGGGCTGACCAGCCAAAGACGACACTTCCCAGCCCCTCCGCATCTCAGCATGGCTACCAGACTAATTCTTGCCTTGGGAACGGAAGCCACACTTTAAGAAGTGTTACGGTTTAGATCTAAAACGTCCCCCCAAAGTCTCATGTGCTTGGAAGGTGATTGGATTCGGGGGGTGCTACACTCATCAGTGGGGTCATCCGTTGATGAAGTCCTGGCTGAAAGTGCTGGCAGGAGGTGGCCTGCCTGGAGGTGAGTCACTGGGGGCACGACCCGGCAGTGTCTGTTTCTGACTTTCTCTCTGTCTGCTTCCTGGCTACTATGGCGTGAGCAGCATTCTTCCTCCATGCCCTTCTATCACACTGTTTCTGCCTTGGACCCAGTCAGCCATGGACTGAATCCTCTGAAACATGAACCAAAATAAACCTCCTCCCTTAAATTGTACGTGTCAGGTATTTTGTCCCAGTGATAAGAAAAGTAGCCAACACAAGAAGCAAGAGCACCTTCTCCATGCTCTTTTCTCTTCTTTTGGTTGACCAGATGTGTTTGAAAATGACCCAACCAAGGTAATGATGGAACCCCAAGTTGGAAGGAGTCTGAGTCCCTGCAACGCAGTGTGTGTGAAAGAGGAGAGGCATTCAGTCACAAAAAAAGCCTGCTTGGGACCAGTAGAGGAAAACAAAACAAACACCTTGGATACTGGAGCTATTCTACGCTTTGGAGTGTATGTGGAGAAGCGGTTGACATGTGCGTAACAAGTAGGCTAGAGAATGGTTCTGGGCTTCATTCCACCATCTGGCAAGGTTTGGTGACCTTGATCTTGTATTTGGATTCTTTATACCTCGGTTACCTCACCTGCCGGTGCTAATAGTTCTTGTTTCCTTGGTTGTTGTGAAAATTAACTGATGTAATGCACTAAATGTGCCAGTAACTGTAAACGTCCAACAAATGTTGGCTATTGTCATTAGCAACATAAAAGTATCAGGCATTATATGAAATTTCATTAATTAATTCCAGGAAAAATCTCTATCTCTAGATAACCTTTACATGCACATCACAAAATTTTCTAAGAAAAATTTTCAGGGCCAGTGTTTATCGGAGCATTGTTAACTGGAAAATCCCCAGACCTAAATTATCAGGCTAATTTTTACCTAATGAGTCGTATTGGCAGACTTAATGACGGCGCCCCACCTGGCCTCCAGGCGCTCAGACGCCGACTCCAGCTCATTCCACCGAAGATGCCGCTGCCATCCGGCTGCAGGTCTGAGTGTGGCCAGCAGAGGGCAGCGTTCACACAAACTGCTGCAGCTCGCCGCTCCCAGTGCCTTTCCACTGCCAATCCTTTCGCGTGTTTTCTCCCCATTTTATTTTCATCGCTTGCCTCTAGAAAGATGGACGTAATCGTTCAGAAATCCTGGTCCTCCTCATTGTGCTTAGAGTCTGTGATCTCTTCTAACAAAATCACTACCTGCATGTTAATGCTGACCGGCACAGGTTAAAGGGGACGCAGGGAAACAGTGAAGGAGCTACACAGAAGGCAGCCTGGGAGGGCGGGCGTCGGCCTAGCAATGGCCGGGAGAGGCGGATCCACCGTCGGTGAGAATGCGGATCTTTCCTGTGCCTGCTGGCACAGCCTCCTCCCCAACTTGTCTCCTTTCCTGAGTCACTTCACACCCACCAGCTTCTGCAAACCGTTCTACCCCGACTTCTCCCACACTCTCACATTTCCAGGGCTCGGTCCTGCATTGTAGGAATTCTTAGCTGCAGGCTGGGTGCTGTGCCTTTCAGAACATGCTACATGAAGTTTCCTGACGGCACTCACTCTCAGGCCTCCTTCTAGACTCCCGAGTCAAGGCCAGGCTGGGTGAGGGTTTGAAGAAGCCCCTCGGACCCTACAGGGTCTGGCCAGCACCGGCCCCTGGAGCCACTGCGGAGTCCCTGAAGGCCTCGGTGAATCAAACGGCAGAGGAGTGGCCAGGACGAAACTCGGTGGCTGACTGGTTCGGACAGAGCCTCCCTTCTCTTGGGAACCTGGAGCCCGTGTGCTCCCGGCGGGTGATCACTGTTCTCCGGCTGCTCCCCTGTGCACCTCGGCGTCACCCTGGGCTCACACCCACACTCCCTGCCCCACTTCCCCACTCAGTGCTCAGCCCGGCTCTCCTCCACCTGCCTGGGGCCCAACTTCCTGCCTCCCTGGGGGCTGCCTCCTCCCACTGTCCCTTCCTCACTGTCCCCTTCCCTGAGCACCATCACTTGCCTTCGAAGTGTCCCTCTTCTCCACTCCCCCATCCAAGAGTCACCAAATCTTATCCGTTCTCCCTGCTCCCGATGACCCTTCCCTGTGTCCCTGTCCCCTGTCCTGCTGTGGTGTTGGGCTATAGCCCTTCTTCCCAGCACCATCAACCCGTGAGCTCACCCCTCTGATGCTCTTGCCTCTCTCCGCCCACCAGACTTTCTTCCCACTCCTAACCTGATGCTGTCTTTGCCAGACTTAAAACCTTTGTACCAGTGACACCCACCAGACAGAGCCCCGGTCACTCAGCGTATCACACAGGTCGTCCTCCATCACCCTTCCTGCCTCTGTCCTGTCCACCCCAGCAGCGTGCACCCACAAGCCTCTGAAAGAAAAGCTTGGCTTCTGCTTGACATTTCTCTCCCTACTTTGCTTCCTAAAATGAACTCCCAGTAATCTTACAAACCCAGCTCAGACAGCACCTCCCCTGAAAAGCCTTTCCTGAAACCCCTGGACTGATGTCTCACTCTCTCCTGTGACAACATCGTCTCAATGTCTCACTGCTGTATCCCCCATTCTAAAACCTGGGAGTCATCACCTGCTCTTTCTCTCCATCGTTTATTTATTTACAATTCTCTCTTTCACTCCAAGCTTTGAGATTCTCAAGGACATAGTCTGGGAGTTGTTACTCGCACGCTCCCGGCCCGCACACAGGGCCTCACTCATGACTATGGGACAGAATTGGGGTCTACCTAGTCTCTCCACTTGGTGTCACCGACAGACTCCTTTAAAACAACAAGTCCAAGCCATCACAGTGCTTCTCTTCCCACACCCTGTGCCCCACTAAGATCTGTCTTCTTCCTGTATTCCTGACCTTTTAAAGAAGCAAATGACTCAGCGACCCCATTCTCTTCCCGTCTCCTCTAATCTTCCTGACCGTTTGCACTGCCCACCGCCCCCAGCCGCTTTCCTGTGCTTCTTCCCTCGGTTTCCGTCACAGACGGTCATTGCTCCTGTTGCTTCCATTCCACCTTCTTGGAATAGCACCCCAGTTTTCCTCTGGGGACCAGTCACCTCCTATTCTCAGTCCACATAGCGTAGGTATCGCTCACTCTACACGTGGCTCGAGAGATGAGTGCTGACTTGGTGTGAGCCTCGGATGGTAAGATCCTTTGGCCACAGAGGTTAGAGGTGGGCAAGTGAAGGTCACTATCCCAGAGCTAGTCAGTCCTTCCCAGAGACCTCTGCTGGACCTGTTCAGAGGGAAACTTCACTTCCTGTCAGAGCAAACAGAGTGCAGCTCCTGACAACTCTTTTGTCACCATAAGAAAACGTCTTTGAGCCAACACAGGAAAGCAGAATAAATTGAGAAGAGCAAAAATAAGCCAACATCTTCAAGCCTCTGAGTACTTCCAAGCTTGGGCTGCCCTGAATTTATCAGTCAAGTGAAGCAATGTATTCATTTTCTTATTAAACCATTTTGAATTGTATTTTCCATCACTCGTTTAAAAAATAGAGCCCTGACTAATTATAGTCATTATGATGTGCTCAGGTCTCCTTCTTCATTTCCCTTCTCCTGCCATGCTTTGCTGTTGTTGTTATCCTCATGTCCCGGATGTGCAATTCTATTGCTCGTAATAGAAATCTTCACTGCAGGATGCTTTATAGTTTAAACTTGCCCATCTAGAGCCCTCACCAATCTATACACACTCTTCTATACCGAACACAAAGCAATTCTGTAGCTTTAATTCTATATAATGATCCAAATAATTCTCACCTACAATTCCACCTTCATTAGAATCCCCTCAGTATCTCTGACATTTAAAATCGAATTCTTTCCCAGTTCTTTTTCCAAATCTCATCATTCTGTTTTCGGTCAAGGTATTCACATTTTCCAGTCTCTCCCAGACTGAAGCCCCGGAATTATCCTGGACTTGATCTTTCTTGCCATTCCACACCCTGCACTTTCTCCTCCCAACTCGCCCCCACTCACAGGATCGCTAAATCCTGCCAACTTGATCTCTGAAATGCCTTCTCCGGTGTCCACCCTCCACCGTTACGTCCTTTCTCCGGCGTCCACCCTCCACCATTACGTCCTTTCTCTGGCGTCCACCCCTCCACCGTTACATCCTGGCTTGGGGGTCTTGCCTGCCCTTTTCCGGAGCCCGGCATGTTCTTCTGGGCCAGTTTGTGCTCTCTAAAGCCAAGGTATCCCTACGGGGACAGTTTTCCTATAAGAACCTGTCAGGCTGTGCTCCAGAATCTTTGCATCGTAAGCGCCTCACTAATTCCTCAAAGGGCAACTCCTCTTCATGACATTTAGGCCCTCACGTACCTGCCACAATCCATTTCTTCACTACCTGTCCTCAGCTCCGGGGGCTTCTCTACCCAAGTGGCTGCCTTTCCCCTCTCTCATGTCCTACCCATGGAGCTCTGACACCTAGAAACATTCTCACCTGCACAGAAATTCTGTCTACTTTTAACCCAGTCTAACCCCACTCTAACCCTAGTCTAACCCACTTGCCTCTAGTGGCCAAGACAGAGAAGTACAGGGTGCATGGCCTGGAGTAACAGCACACTGACCTGGTCCTATCATCATATTCCAAGAGCTGCAATTAACAGATCAATACCACTCAAAGAGAGCACCCTGTAGGTGAGCTGCACCTGTAACACACACCTTGAGTGTACATGCCTCCGCCCCACAATTTTTAGGGACAGCAGATGTGTGAATGGCAGGAGAGGGTTCCAAATGATTTCTCAGGCTGGAATAAAAGCAAAACCACAACAGAACAGCCAACCGAAAAGGTTAGCAAAGACTATGACATTGAGGTTCAAAGTGTGACTTCAAAGGGATAGAAGCAAACTATTAGGGAAGACCTCAGATTTCAAGGGTTTGGATGAACTTTGGGCAGCTCTATCTTAGATACTTTCACATTGCTGGGACACAAGTTAAACAAGGAAAGATTTATTTTGGCTCACAGTTTGAGGAGGTGTCAGTCCATAGTCAGCTGGTTCCAAGGCAGGATAGCATGGCAGAGGAGAAACAGTCCATGGCAGGGCAGGCAGAAAGCAGAGAGCATTCCTTCTTTCCCTTTTTATTCCATCCAGGCTACAAGCCTATTGGTTGGTGCACCGCCACCCTGGGTGGGTCTTTTCTCTTCAGTAAATCCATTATCCACACCCAGAACTATGCTAAACCCATCGGTGGTCTAAAACAGTATCACACACTCGTGATCTAGTCACCTCTCAAAAACCCTACCTATGAGCACATAAGGCTTGAGGGGGGGACATCTAGATGAGAGCCATAACAGCTTCCATCTAAACCAGCAGAGGGTCCAAGCTGCCAAGAGAGTGATGTCTTGGTAAGCTTCATGAAGAGAGATGTGGTATGTGAGCAAGGGAAGCGGCTTCCCCTGCTGCCCATCCGCACTGATCAGGGATTGGGGTCTGATCTGGACAAACTGGAGGAAGCGCCAAGGAGGGTCATCTCCATGACCTGGGATGGCAGAGGGTCATGAACTCTCCCTGGACAACTGTCCCAACTCAGTCAGACCTAGAACAACTGAGGCACAGTTAGAACATTTGGATTTTTTAAAAAAGACATAGCAGGGACATGAAAGCCATCTTCAAACACTTGAGGGACTGTCTTGGTTTTTGAAGAGCATTGACTCTGGTATGTAGCTAAGGAAAGCAGAAAGAATAGGGTCACTGGATAAAACTTGCCAGGTTTTAGGTACATTTTAGCCTAGGAACAGGGAAAAAAATGTGAATGTGAATATGTTCTTTGCATTTGTGAGTTATAATTACGGGGGAATTTTCATTTTTCTCCTTTATTTTTTACTGTGAACTTTCTTGCTTCTAATTTGTAGCAGTAAATGATCTGTACTGAAGTGGACTTCAGTTGTTAGTAACTGCTCAGCTCCCATTGCCCCTTCTGGTCTTGGTCCCTTAATTTTGCTTTGGGGACCAACCCCACACAGATACTCTTAGTGGCTTGGGGACAGATGCCCCACCCTCTGGTTCCAGGGGCCTGGTCTATCAGTCAGCTTCGTCCTCAGCCACTGTGAGTTTGGGGATCAGCACAGACTCAAGCTGGGCAGCTGAGAGTTGTAAAGATGAAAAGGAAAGGGTGTTGTCCTCTACCTGGGCTGCCGAGCAGATGGGCACTTCGAGCTGCCAGTCTGCAAAGGGAAAGCCTGCCAAAAGTAAGGCCAAGCCTGAGGCAGCGCAGCCCAGAGACAGAGCATAGATGGCATCATGTGGACCCCCACACCCAGCCTTGCCTGAGGCCCGTCTGTCTGGCCACTCAACCAAGTCGTCAGTTTTCTGTTTCACAACCCAGGCAGTACTGATCCCTACTGACTGATACAGATTAATGCCTGAGCTACCCAGCAAAGGAATGACTACAGATAGTTAAGAAGGGTCACGGAAGGCCTGACTGATTAAGGATCCCATGAGTGACCCTGAAGGAGAGGGCCCTAAATGTCCTTTCAGACTGTGCAAGCCTGTTTCGACTCCTCTGTGAGTACTTCTTGCCTCTGGAACTCTTTGTCTCCTTCCCATACCCTCCACTTTAAGACATCCGACATGCTATCCTGTGCCAGCTTCGGCAGCCATTTCCTGTCGCCCCTATTACATTGTGACCTCGAGTAAATGTGAATTGTGAATTTTGCCTCTTAGCTCTATTGGTGTTTGTGGGACAGAATGAAGAGTGGGAAAGAGAAACAAAAGAAAAGAGAGGAAAGAAAAGGAAGTCAAGAATGCATTTTTCAAAGAAATGTGAGCACTGAATAGTGAAACTCCTTCCAATCTCATCATAGTGTTGGTTGTCATCTCCCCTTGCAGTGTCTGCTACTCTTTAAAGTCCAAAATACTCCTCAGTGTTGTTTTTATTGTTGTTTTGTAATAAAAATCTATGAACAACAGTGCTGTTTGGCAACAGCGACTTGTATTAGGTTTCATTCTGAACTCCAGTCCCACTCACTGCTGACTGGCTCTTCTTGTTACCTCTGTATTTTTCTGGAGATTGTATCAGTTTTCTTAATAAACCTTCCTCATCAGAGTGCTCAGGCTACAGGTACTTGAATCATAATATGTATGAGGGCTAAGGGCAGAGAATCCTTCCAGAAGTATTTGGAGAAGTGACCCACGATAATGAGACAATTGTCCCCTGCAAGCCTCAGAAGCAAATAATCTGCCTAGGAGAAGGCTTCTCTGTTTTCTTTCTCAGAGGCTTGACCAAAAACAAAAACAAAAACCTCCACCCTAAACATTGTCTGCTTTCTGTTCTCTGGACAGTTTTTCTGTACAGACATTGCTTAAGAAGTTAGGACAGCCCTGAGTGTAATTGCAAGAGGTCCAGCTAGGCCTGGTTTTGCTCAAAGGGCTTCCGTATTGCAGCATATTAAATAGTAGTCCCTGCCTCCAGGGGATGAGACGTCTGAGGGCTGATACTGTTTGTCACACATCTGAGCACACATACCGAAATATTGCAACCCCCTGTACCACATCTGCAGGAGAAGTTGCCAGGATGTTGTGCACCGTCCCAGCTTTGCAGGAGGTCAGAGTCCACACAGAGAGAGGGACACAGGCACTCCCAGCCCCCTTCCTTCCAGCCGAGGCCTTACAGCAGGGTTCGCAGCTCTGGCCACGTGTTGTTTCACCTGGAGACATGAAGAAACAGCATTGATGGTTGAGATGCACCTCAGACAATTAAATGAGAGAGCTCTGGGTAGAACCCTGGTGTTAATATTTTTAATTGCTCCCCTGTACAATTCTAAGATGCCATCAGATTTGAGAAACTTGACATCCTACCTCTCTTCAAAGACAGAGGTGGGCTGGGGATTTAGCTCAGTGGTAGACTGCTTGCTCAGCAAGTGCAAGGCCCTGAGTTTGATCCCAGGCACCAAAAAAAAAAAAAAAAAGACAGAGGTCAGTTTGCCTGCCTCGATCTCCCCAACCAGAAGGAATGAATGTTTTTGATTATTCTAAAGGTCTTAGTGTTCCCATCAAAGAAGAACACAAGAAACTTCAGACCAAGTTCTCTTTCCAGAAAATACAGGAGGAGGAGCACATGGCAGGAAGGTTGCCACGCCACAGCCCCTGTGCACACTAAGTTCCTTACTCTACAGAAAGGCCAACGCCCATCAGTTGACTGTCATGGTCAATCCAAACACAGCTAGACCCTTGGACTAACCACCTACTTCTTGGCAGCCACTAGGGTTGCCCAAAAGTCCTTACGTTCATAAACTTGGGGCCAAGTTGCTATCTGGACCCAAATGAAAAGTACGCTTCACAAAAACTGGCATCTTCATGGCCGGGGGTATAGGTTCGATCCCCAGCACTGCGAAAACAAACAAAAGCCCTGAAATTATCAGGAAGCAGGAAGAGCTGCCCTAGATTTTCTCCTTTGGCCTCTGTCCTTTGACCACGCTCCCATCCCGTGCAGGTGCACAGCTCTGTCTCACAAGGCAAGTTGAACCATCGCCCCCAGAGCAGACATTCTTAGGCACTGACGCTGCTGCCTGGCTGGGTGAGGAGGCTCAGTCTTGATTAAAGTTGTCTTTTATTTCCCTTTGTTGGAGTGAGCCCATTCAGCCAGCACTTGTCCAAAGGACTGCAACCTAACCGCCGACACTCGCAGCAGCCAAAGTCTCTGAAGCCCTGACCCAGCTCTGTAATTGTCCTGACCAACATGTCTGCCGTGTCTCACTGACAGCTCAGACCCGGCCAGGCTCCAAGCTCTCCCTCAGAATGTGATTAATCGACAATATCAGAGCAGGGGAGATGCGGACTGTGAGGGGGAGAAAAAGCCTGACTAAGCTAAGGAAATGGGTTTCTAAATCATTGTTCCTAAAGGTATGCGCAGAACGCTTTGTTCGGAAGGCAGCAAGCTGTTTGGGGCTCCAGGTGCACTGCAAAAGCTTACTCAGGACCTCCTGCTTGAGGAAACAAGAACTTCTCATCAGTAAAACACTCTTATCTACCCTCAGGCCCACTAGAACACTCAATCTGAGAATGGTACCGGCCTCCCAGAAGGGACTCTAGCATCACAGAATCTTTTCCCTGGGCATCGAGCTGCGTTTTCTGAGCAGCAGTGACAGCCAGTGGCAGCTGTGGTCCCTCACCCCCTCCTGGGCCAGCCAGCCCTGCACTAGGGATGCGATCAGACCAGGCACTCTCCTGTCCTCAGGTCTCCTGCCCTGTATCTCCAAGGGTTACAATTTTAAATGTCACCTAGCCCCCCACTCTCCTTCCTTCATGGCGACCTGATGTGAAATGACTGCAAAAATCAGCCTCCTTGACAGTGCACACAGGCTGTCGTTACATGGGTGGCCAGTGGACGTTCATGTCTTGACCTGTGCTGTCCCCAGCATAGGTGCCAGACAGGCACAATGGGTATCTTTGAAAAGACCCGCGGCACAGTGGCTGGGATCCCCATTGGGGAACTTGTCCTGCCTGTTGGCACCACATTGCAGAACAAGGAGCACATGGCCATCCATGCAGGGGCTACTCGAAGTTCTCTGGCTGTCAAAATATCTAGGTCTCCAAGAAGTGGGGTTTTACCAAGTTTAATGTGGATAATTTTAAGACATGGTGCCTGACAAATAGTTCATCTCAATGACTATGGGGTCAAATACACCTCCAATCACAGTCCCAGACCACTTTTAAAACTACAGATAATGTTTTAATGGATGACAAATTAAGGGCCCAGGAAGTCATTTGTCCTCTGTCACTGTGGTGGTCTCTGATTATGTCATGCCCACGCAACAGCCCGTAGTCTGACAGACCAGCCCTGCCCTGGCCCTCTTCTTGCCTGCTTTCTCCAGTCTTCTCTGGTCACCTCTGCCGTCCTGTGGCTGTCCTAATTGTGACAAGGTGCTTTCCTTCTTGAAGAGGAGGGCCAGCTTAGGATTTCCTCATTACGTCCCTTCAGGTGAGAATTCCTCCCGTACTGCCGCCGGGTAAGGACCAGGGGCACCAAAACCCACATGGCGCTAGGCTCTGCTCTTGTCTCCTCCCCTCCAGATGTTTCCTGTGAAATACAGATTAATGAAAACAAAAGTCCCAAAGGTGTTTTACACTAAGCTTTCCAGTGAAATCTCTGCACGGTCCCTTTACCTTTGCCCACAGAATTGCAATCAAAGAGAGGCCACTTTTGGTCACCACAGGGCCTGCATTCTGGTCTCTGGAGTTCTCTCCATCTTTGGTTTCCAACCTCTTCTCCAGGGGATGGGTAGGGTATCTATTCCTCAGTTTGCTCACTTCAACCAGGCTTTTCAAGCAAAACTCTTAAATCAGGGTTTTTAACCTTGCTGCACCTTCAAATCGCTCTGTGTTCTGGCTCACGTGTGTTTGGTTTCCCAGGTGACTGAATATGTGAAGGCTGAGTCCGGGGCTGTGGCTTAGGGTTCCGCTCGCTCAGCTTTGCTCTCCATTGCTCTTTGGATTCCATGTGCTCTCCAAAAGAAAGAACCAGGCCAGGGAGAGAGCTTTGTCCCTTTACCATCAAAACAGGGTATCTCCCTGGCTTTAGATCAGTGCTCAGGGACATGGTTCCTGGCCTAGATTTTATCATCAGTATCACCGGGACCCAGAAGAACTGCTTCCCTTATTTCTACTTGTATTTGTGAAAACATAAGCACATTTCTACACGCTAACAAGCCACACTGTGGGGATGTTACTCCATGCACATCTTGGGCACATGTGGCATTCTGCATGTGTCTTATTCTGTTTCTTTTCCTCTCTATTTTCCGCCGCCCCTCAGTTTGATTTTTTTTAACCTTAAGAAACTTCAAATGTATTATAAAATAGAACTGAAACAATTTTGATAGTCATTCTTTTAAAGATGCATTTCTCTCTGAAAGAAGCACAAGCAAATGATAGGAATTCTTCTATTCCAGATGGGAATGGCAGAGCCCTGTACTCAGCGTGACAGGAGACCTGCGCCCACTCATCGTTCGCTGGGCAGGTGACCTGAGACAAACGCACCGATGCCCTCGCTCCCTTCTTCCAATGATAAAACAGGGTTATGTCTTCAGGGCCCACATTACTGGTGCAGCCCACAGGTTATTATGAAAATCCAACCAGTCAGTATTTGAGAATATACTTTGATTTAAAAAATGTAAGTTATGGTAGCTCTTAGTCAGGTGTACTGTGGATTTTAATCTCTTCAAAATACACTTTCTGTCCTCATTCTCTAAGTTGCCATTTCGATTTCCTCAGAGGCCTCCTTTGCATGTACGCAGTCAGCACTCTTGCTAGCCTATGGGAGGCTTTTCTTTTTCTGGGAAGGACAGTCAGCTGTCTGCCTGCTGGAAGCTTCGTTTCAGAAGGAAACCCTGGTGAGCGTCCATCTCGACATCTGCAAATCACATCCCCAAGGAAAATGTGACTCACTCGAGTTGCTGTGTTAAGTTTTCATGGATATTATTCAGGGAGTAGGTGTTGTCTCTGGGCCAAATCACTTGAAATCATCATGACATCAGCCCTGTTGCTGAAAAACTGACTGTGCGCCCACCCTAAAGCAAGAAACGTGGGTGGTGGGACACAAGGTGACTCTGAGAAAGCCCATTGTCCTGGACCCACCTGAAGTATGAAAGATAATGTAGTCAAAGAACAAGGCGGACTGCACAGCGAGAGTTATAGAGTAATGAAGGGTGCTTTCTCATCAGCAACCCTGCACAAAATACTACTGCTAAGATGACTTGCCTCCTCGCAAAATGAAGAAAGACACAAATAAGGCAAAGCTTAAGCTGCATGGATGGTAAGTACAAGAAACCCAGCTTCCCTGCCCTGTCTTCCTGGGCTATCTTCGACACTGCTAATTGACCATTGCACAGTTTGCAGATGACCCTGCAATTCCAGAGCTCTTTTTGACCCAGCTTAAGCAGCTGCTACCAATCAATCCAAGATATCAGTGGCCACGAAAGTGTCAGACATTCCTGGCATAAAAGCTTCAGTAACCTAATCAATGCATATAGCATTTGGTCAAATGTTCAAACCCATCACTACAAGCGGCATATTCCTCCTCCTCATCGTCATCACCAGATCTGTCATCGTGTATGTCATCAAAGCAAACTTTGAGTTATTTTCATGGAAAGGCACTTTAGTTTCGAAGTTGGGCTTCACTGAGGCCCTGGGGGCCCTTTGTTCCAGGCTTTTATGCTGTAGTCTCGGGAGCTAAACCTGTTTCCTCATGATTTCAGCATAATCTTTTCCTTTATTGTCTTTCCAGTTCTAATTACAACTGAACATATTTCAAAAAAGAGAAACTATATGCATTGTCCCTTTGGAATAGGGTCTTTTCCCATAATACTAGAGTGATACCACAAATCCAGTTCAGGATCTTGCCGAATTATTCAATCCGTAAGGGACAGGATACTGGCACTGAAATGGCTCTGAAGTTACTGCTGGGAATAGGTTCTATAAGAAATTGGGAAGGAAGTCAGCTAAAGAGAAAAGTCAAAGGGAGGTCCTGTGGGAGGGCAGCATGTCGTAGTGCAGGTGGACCAGGTTCCACAGCATAGGCCTTCCCTGCCTTTTCATTTCTCCTCGGCCTCGGGTGCAGCAGCTCGGAAAAGAGCACCTGCCCATCTCCAAGTTGTCCTCCTGGCATGGTGGCCTCACTCTTGGGAAGCTGGGCTATTCCAGAAAGCCAGCAGGCATGTGTGCAGATGAGAAGAGCAGGGCTCAGAGGAGCTTCCTGGCTCTTGAGAAAACAGGGAGCCAGCCCCACCTCCCATAGAGTGAGGCTCGCTAATACTACTTAACATATCCTAGACATCTGCCATCCTGTAAAAGATTCGTGAGAACCCATCTCACTCTGCTCATACCAAAGTTTCTCCAGGGTGCAAGTCAGATGTCACGGTTTAGAGCTAAAATGTCCCCCCAAAAGACTCACGTGTTCAGAGGTGGAGCTTTTGAAAGTTATTGGGGCATAGGGACGCTCTGCTCATCAGTGGATTAATCAG
Source organism: Hystrix cristata (assembly GCA_004026905.1). Lineage (NCBI taxonomy): Eukaryota > Metazoa > Chordata > Mammalia > Rodentia > Hystricidae > Hystrix > Hystrix cristata. The sequence continues at coordinate 129,100 of PVJO010001354.1, read as the reverse complement.
CTAGGCATGCTTGGTGGGGGGGCCTGGCTGGAGGAGCAGGTCACTGGGGTGGTGACATCCAGGGATATACTCACAGCCCCAGCTCCTCCCTTCTCTCACTACCTACCGGCTACCACAGGTTGAACAGCTTTCCCCCCAGCAACGAGAAAGTGACAACTAACACAGGAGAGAATATGTTGTTAAAGTGAAGGAACGTGATGGACAAGGAAACACTTAACATCCAATGAGCAGAATAAAAATCCTAAATTTGAACATAATAAGAATAACAATGAATAGGATAAACATTCTAAATTTGATCAAAGCCATCACTTTTAACTCCCCCCTGAACTCAGTGCTACAAAGCAATAATGGACCCAGTCAAATTTAGAGAAACCCAAATGCCTCAAACCATAAGTAAACGCAGACTGCTCTATGGAAATGAATGAACTCATAGAGGCCAGATTATCCCAATTTCAAGAACAGGATAAGAATACTGAGCAATAAGCAGGCTGTAAATAGAGCTCTGCCTGAGATGGAAAGGGGAACTTGAAGGCCCTGAGTTTGCTCTCAAGATAGGCCTGCATACCAGTGTGGAACTCAGAGTCTGAAACCGTAGGCCACGGGGCACTGGGGACTCCCAGCCCCAGCATTAACAGGCTCTGAGTTGGAGACAGGGTGGAAATCAAGGCTTGAGGTACAAGAAGAAAGGAATTGAAATGACCTGTGTCTTGTGACCCAGCCCAGATTTTTATTTATATTTATGTTTTCAATGTAGGGATGGTAGGCGTAAGATAGAGTGGGAAGAAACCACACTGATGGGCAGGGGAGGAAATGCAATGAACACTTCCTCACTTCCGAAGAAAGGGAATTTGATTGTGTAATTAGCTCTGCTTCCCTTACTAAAGTCAATCAACATGGCCTGCCAGGGTCTGGGTCTTTATCTGCCCCAGTGTAATAACAATGCCCCTTCTACCACACGGTCAGCCTACAGGAATCCCCACTGATTCCTCAGGAACACTACAGTATCCCTGTGCAGGTGGTTACTGTCATAGAGGAGCCTCCCACAACTTCAGAAATATCAACTAATCTTGAAGGACTTTCTGATTCTGATGTTCTTAAATGTCACTTCCTGTAGGAAGGCTTTTCTAACTTTACCTCATCGTTTCTCTCATCGTCTAGCTAAAATGCGGCCTTTCCTCCACATGCCATGACGTCTTGACCACTGTCTGCCACAGACTGTGAGGTTGCTGAGAGCAGAGTTGGGTCTTATTCCCGGTGTGTCCCCCACGGCCTCACGCCACAGCTCATCAAATGTTTCCGGGAAGAAAAGGATGTCTGATGCGACCTACCCATCCAGATTCATCTAGCATTTCCTCGCTTTAGCACTAGAAGTCCTGTGTCCTGGCGACCCCTCAGACTTGAGCAAACCAAGATAATTGGTCACCTCAGTCAGAAAGAAGAGAGAAGGAGGGAGAGGGGGAGGCAGACAGACTGCAAAAAGAGGGGAAGGGCTGAACTGAATTAGGTCTATGTGGGCTCCTACTTGCTGGCCTGAGAAGGTACCACCTTTCTGCTGAGGAGGGGTAGCCGAGTAACGTGGTAGGTGAGTTTGGGAACTGTGGGGAAATTTAGTGAATTCATCTCTGTAGAGAACCAAAGAGACATCAGGCTGGCCTTTATCCAGTCATAACTGGATCCTGCAACTTATTTCCCACAAAATAAGATCTAACTGGAAAATAAGTTTCAGCTGTAATTAACAGCTGGTTGTACCACAGCAATGGAGAGTATCATGCAGAAGATTACACCTTGCTACTCTCTTGCTGGGTCGTGACGCTGTAAGGCAGGTAAGGCAAGGGTGGCCCAATTGTGGCTGGCATTTTTTATCTCTAGTTAAGTATTATGTGGGGGAAACCTAGGTATATTGATCTGGGAATCATGTGTTGAGAACCTACGTTTTTCAGATTCTGTGCAAGATAACAAGAATACGGAAGAAATAAGAACAGGAGTTCTTGAAGTCCGGGGGAAGCAGGAGTCCCAGGGAGGGATGGGAGGTTTCCACTGAGCTCAGAGCAGGTGGAGCTGATCCCCCAGATAAAAACCCAAATCCAGTACTGAAAAACAAACAAACAAACAAAACAAGTTAACGTCAAGAAATTTGTTTTTAGGACAGACAGAGGGACTCAGCACATATCTAGGAGACGACCTTCCACTGTGAGTTAGCATCCATATTCAGACTGCCGGCCCTCTGAGATGCCGTGATAACCCATGTTTCTCCTCCACATCAGAGATTAAAAAGTGAACTAATATTTGTGGAAAACTTCTCTAAAGGCAGAGCTGCCTCGCGCTCGGGCGCTTCTGCCCAGCTTCTCCTGCTCCCTCTCCCGCCCTCTCAGCGCCTGACTCAGCCGGAGCTGTGTGGGAACCGTGCGGAGGGAATCAGGGAGCCGCAACTGAGACTCATCACCGCCTCCTCTCCAGTGGGGTGGTACACCTCGCCCCTCCTCAGCCGACCACTCTCACTAGTGCTATTTCTGTGTGCGAGATCATCGTCCTAGACTCTGGCAGATATCACAAGCAGGGCACGTGGCCTGGGAGGTAGGGTAGAGTCCTGCTTCCCAGGAGGAGCCCAGACTCTGACGGGCAGAGGCAGCTGAGGGGGTGAGCGGGAACATTCAGCCCTGGGTGGGGAAGAGGAGGAGGAAGGGCCTTTAAATAGCAGGTGGCTTCACTGTTTCTATAAATGAAAATGTACATTTTCACTGAACACTGATTATGAAAATGGTCTTTTATTAGACAGCTGTGCCAGCCCTCAGGACGGCCCCAAGACTCCAGCGGGGATGCTCCCTGTAGCTCATAAAGGCGGTTGTGCACCCGCGCCACAGTGCCAGGACTTTGTTATGTCTTTCTGCCTGAGGACTGCACAGGCAGGAGTGAGTGCCCTGCAGGGGACCGAAGGACAGTCAAAGGCCAGGGCTCTACCTCACACCCTGCCAGATGTTACTATCTTTCCATCTGTAAATGTTATCTGAAAGTCACTCATCCTCCTCTTGAGGAGGCTGAAAAGGAGTTCCAGGAGCTCTGCCCTGGGGACCAGACAAGTGGGAGGAAGGAGCCGGGAGCAGGAAGGGTCTCTCCACAGGCAGGGTTGACTGGAACTGGCCGCCCCCCTCCTGGATCTACTGAACAATCCCTTCCAAAAAGGATGAAGGCATTGGTAGGAGTCTGAGGAGTCTTCACCCTGAAGAAATCATTTTCTTTCCAGCTCTTGGGGTTTTGGAAACTGAACCCCATGTCTCAGGGCAGGTTGGAGTGGTCCATCCTACCTCCCAGGAAACATGGAGGCCCACACAGTGAAAAAAAAAAATCACAGCTGGGGAAAGGAAAACCTCACTGGTCAGATCCCCACACTAGGCCAGGTGACCCACGAATGTTTCCTAACAAGGAATAAATAATAGCAGCTAACAATTGAGCACATACCAGAAGAAATGCTGAATGCTTCATATTTATTAACTCATTTAATGTTGACAACTCCATTAGATAGTTTTTATTTTCAGCCCAGGCCACCCAGACTCATTCAGAGACACAGCTGGAAAGTGGCAGGGCCAAGACTCGAAACCAAGTGGCTTGGAGGTCTGATGCTCTTGTCTACCACCTTATGCTACCACCATTTGTACCGCTTCCTTCCAAATAGGCCTGGTTCCTCCCACCTCATTTTATCTACTCATCTATCTGCCTGCACTTTAGGGAGAGATATGTGGTGCTATAGTATCTGCCTTGGTCAGATTTGCTTCGTGCAGGATTTTCTGCTAGGACTTATCAAGGACATAGCTATTGTGAAAAATGCAGACAGAAATTCTCAACTACCCACCTGCCACTCAGCAAGAAGAAATATCTAAAGGATGCCTGGCTGATCAGTCTTTAGAAACCTGAGAGGACCAGAACCCACAAAAGGAGCCAGGCCTCTCCCCTGTGGCTTAATTCTCTCCAAAAGAGAGCGGCGCAGAGGGGCACAACATCCAAGAAGCATCCTGTAGACAGAAGGCCGCTCTTAAATTCATATTTTGTGAATGCATGTCGGTGAAGGGAAGAAAGGGACTCCTGGACACGGAAGAATGGTTTTGACAGTACCTGGGAAAAGACACTGGATCTCAGAAATACAATCAAGTAAATCGACCTGGAGGCTGAGCTGGATTCCCGCATAAGGCGTGTAGAGCTACAAAACCTCCCTTCCTGGGTGGACGGCAGTCTGGCAGAAGGGCCTTCCAGGAGCAATACTTGCAGGCATCTCACAGGGTGGCTGACCCACAGTGGGGCAGAAAGGGAACACAACCACTTCCCAGATGTCTGGTTTTGGAGTCAGGGGCTGGCTGCGCCCCAAGCCCTTCTCTGACCTGGCTTTGACTTGGGGGCCTGGGGTGGAGGCTGCACCGCTGAGAAATACATCTGCCCTTCAGTTGCAAAACATCTCTAAGTGATTGATGAGCCCGTCCCAGGGAAGAAAGGAATGTCACCAACATCTGAAGCACAGATACACGACGAAGAAAACAGTTCAGTCTTTCAGGAAGCTACAAGCCAGCAGGCCATGGAAGAATAGGATTGAAAGGTCAGACTCAGGAGAGGACTCTAGGCCGGCTGACGGAGTCATAGTGCCTTGTAGTGAGATAAATTCATCCACACCGAACTGTGACCTCTGCTCTCTCCTTTGGCTAAGTGTCCCACGCGTTGGATCCAGCCCTCGGCATGGGCTGTAACTCTTCCTCAGCAGATGCGTCCCTGGCCTTGGGAGACCTTGCGGGACCTCACCCCGCAGGTGGGAACGGTGCAGAGCGCGCTGGCCCAGGCCCTCTCCTGGCTCGGGACACCTCACGGTTCAGAGCCAGCTTCTCGGGGGAAAGACACCAACACCCACTGGGACCTTGGAACCACAAGTTATTTTATCTCTCTAGACTTTTGATTCTTCTGATGTAGAGGGAAGATGATCAAACTGGGTATGTGTTTTCAAACTTTCCTTAGCAGTGAAGCCTGTTTTGAAGACTAAATCTGACGAAGCATCCAGTGACACACACGGCAAACACAAGAGGCGTTTCTTCAAGGTTAGAGTAGCACAATGGCAAGGAGCTTTATAAGTCACACCCCAGCTCTGCCTCTTCGCACTCATGTGACCTTGGGGAAGTTACATACTTCACCGTGGAGCCTTAGTTTCTCATCCATAAAACAAGAATCACGGTAATCCCTCCTTCGTGGAGTTTAGGATTCATGAGAGAGTCATGGATCACACTTAGTATGGAGGGTTCCATCAGGATTTGCTGTTGTCATTTGCCATTATGGGGGCGTCTAGTTTCGCAGGCTCAGTTCACCCTCCTCATTCCCAATCTACCTCTTCGGCAGCCCCAAAGAGTCATTGAGAGACTTCGGGGCTCTGTGGGCCCAGCTCAACAGCCACAGCGTAGAGGAATATTTCCTAGACCTTCCTGAGGTCAGAGGCTTGTTGAGTGTCTTAGGTGACCAGGCACCAGCAGGTGGGGTTCAGGCCTCAGAGGGTGCGTCTTCAAACACTTTGAAGGGACACAGGAAATGACCCTAAATGCCCTTTAAGCTCTAATACACGCAGATTCCATCTCTTGTCTGGCCAGTCAGATGCAGGAGCCACTCCCAGATGACCCCATGGGCTGGAGGCCACCCGGACAAGGCTGGTGGGGAAATGGCCTGCGCCCGACTCGGAGGCGCCTGTCCCGCCTCCTGGGACAGCTCAGGCTCGCCCTCTCGCTGACCTCCTGGACTCACTCTGTCCTGTCAGCCTCAGCTCACTTTCCTGGCCTTCAGCATGTGCCTGCCCAGAACTAATGTATGTCACTGCTTAACCTCCCCTTGGCCTGCCCTGTTCTATTATTGCCAGCATCCTTGTGGGACAATTTCACGGGGAGATGGAATCGGTGCATTAGGGTAAGAAATCTAAAGAAATACCACTTTCTACTTAATCTGTTTGCTCCCCGTGGGTCAATTTGGCTGCACTTTTATTTTGAAATAAAAGAAACTAGAAACAAATGAGCAAACACCTTATTGTTGAGGACCATCTGCAGAACACCCCACGGTGCAGCTCCAAGGTCAAAGCTATCTGTTCTGCCTCACACACAAAACAGCTGACAGGCAGGCAGGATGGGAAGCACAGGATCATAGGAAGTTTGGGGAAAGCAACCATCTCTTTTTCAACTGAATGTGAAAGTAAGGGGTTTTTTCCACAATCCAAATCTTCAAACTAAGAACATGTGCATATTTAACATAAACAACAACGATCATGTGGAGTTGGCTGTGTGGTCAGGAAAAATCAACAGCAACCCTGAGACTCATTCTTGGCTCTTTCCCTCTCTTTGAGCCCAGATTTTCGTTTTTTAAAAGTGCCATCTGTTCTTCCTGTAACTTTTGGGTAGAAGAAAAACAATTTTGATTTCTGAAGTTGTGTGCTTCTCTCTGATCCTTCTGTCTGCACAGGTGCGGGAGGAAAGCAAGAGGTCAGTTTCTCCTCCTGCGTCGGTGCGACTAGCTCCCACCAGGACAGAGTGAGTCCTGTCACATGGGCCGTGAAGCAGAATTAGAAGATTCACCATGGGCTTTACCTCAGGTTCGCAGACACCTTCCTAAGGTGACGCAAATGTACTGTCCAGTACAGTAGCCACTGGCCACCATGGCTACTGAACACCTGCCACGCGGCTAATTACAAATAGAGAACCACATTTTAAAATGCATTTCATTATAACTAACTTAAATCTACATCCAAATTTGAATATCCAGATATATAAATATGTAACACAGCTTGGAGACGAGTGTGTGTGTGCGTGTGTGTGTGTATGTGTGAGCAGGCTTAAGGGGACAGACACAGAACTCGGTCCCACAGTACAGGCTCTGATCACCTCCCTCTGCCTTGGCCTTCTCTTAGTCCATAGTCCTTTCACAAACCACCACCAACCACCTGAACATCTCGAGAAGCCCTTTCCTCCAGCATATGGCCACATAACTTTTTTTTTTTAATGATCATAGCTTCCAGCTACTATTGTTATGTGGGCTTTCCTGATCTAACTACACTCTTCAAGTATTCAAGCATAAAAAAAATCAGTTTCATCTAAAATGCCAGCACCAATCCAAACCAATAAGCATTACATGTTGAAAAGAAATGTGACTCAAGTTCCAGCTTAGTTTGGACATGTGCTACAATCCATTAGCAATATCTGCCTGAGCCGTAGCCACAGATGAAATGAAGGCCTGGTTCTCCTGTTAGCCAACCCCACAGCCCACCCACATTGTAGCTTTGCTTCAATAACTAGCTAACTCATTAACTTTACTTACCCAACAGCCTCTTATTGTCTTTCTCTGTTTTCCCAACAACAATGACATTCTACAGTCTCTAATAAGATACTAAAATTCACATGTACATTATATAAAGTTTAATCTTTGGTTACACAAAAACTAAACTAGGCCAACGAAATTTAATTAGGGAAAAGGAAACCAGCTTTCCTACAAATCTGCCACTCTGGACTAAAAGACAACAAAGCAGTTAATCCCTCTTTTTCCTCCAATTCACTTTACCTTTTTTAGAAGAGGCTGGTCTTCAATTATCGCATCTGATATTCACAAACCAGCATAAAGAAGGCAGGTCACATTTTATAGATGAAGGAACAGAGCTGCAGGGTGGGTGAACACCTTGCTGATGATCAAAGTTCCTTTTCTACTCGGGGCAGGATTCCAAGGTTGAAACGCCAGTGGGATAAAGCACTGGTATCATATCTGATTGAGTGATGCGCAGGCTTCCCAGGAGATGACTTAGACAAGGGTCATTTTTGTTGAAAAGAATGGGGAATGTCCTGCCTCAGTTGGGGTGGGGGAAGGGAGTGCACTTGAGTTATTTTTGTTCACAAGACTTCTCTGTTGCCAACAGGATGATGAGGCTGGAAGAAACTGAACCACACAGTTTGTGGACATTTACATGTTGAAAGCCACCCTCCCCATAGTGATGTTTAAAGGCAGCACCTCTGGGAGATGATCAGGTCCTGAGGGCTGAATGGAATTATCACCCTTACAAAAGAGGGCTGAGGAGCTGTTTGCTTCTCCCACCACATGAGGTCACAGCAATAAGGTGCCATCTATGAGCCAGTCAGCACTCAGCAAACCTCAGATCTGCTGCTGCCTTGACCTGGGACTTCTCAGCCTCCAGCATTGTGAGCAATAAATTTCAGTTGTTTATAAGTAACCTGGTCTAAATTGTATGTTATAGCAGCTTGAACAGACTGAAATACATGGTAATAAACAGAGATATGAAAGTCTGAAATTAACATCGAAATGGCACCCCAAGCTTTTCTGGATTGTCCTATCTGAGGCTGCTTAGGGTGCAGTCAGACCTAAGGCAGAAGAAAGTGAGCTCAGGAGGCAGAAATGAAGCACAGCATTAAAAACCTTCTCAAAGAGAAGAAAAAACAACACACCTAGATGTGTTCATGGAAGGCTCCAGGAAGAGCAGGCATCCCCCAAATGCATTATCCGCTCATCAGACTGATGAGAAAGAGGCCAAGGTCAGGAACACAAGCCCAGACTTGGCCCCAAGGGCCTCTGGTGCCAGCCGAGGCCAGGATGTCATCCTCACTGCTTCCAGGAAAGCTTGCCAGGCCCCGAACACAGGATACTCACCAAATACTTCTTAGCTGATTGTCTAATTTTAAATTCTCACACATTTACATTTTTCAAAGAAATTTGGCAAAGGAAACCAAGAACTATTTCTAGCTTCTCTTTAGGTTACACTTTATTCTGCACAAATTTGAGCCAATACAGTAAGAATATATAATTATATGTGGGGTAGTTTTAGCAACTTTATAGGAGATGAACTTCCTGCTACTGGTATTTATGCCCTGGTGCAGAGGACACGGAGAGGAGGTGTTAGCGAACAGTTTGCAGTTCTAGACACTGTATCCCCCGATCCTTATTTGATTTTCTCTTCACTCATTCCCGGGTCCTCTTTCCCGTGGGGTGGGGACAGCAGGATGTGGAATTTTCCCCTGACCCACAGCTGCAGGGCTCTGGAAAGCTCCTTCCCCTCTGGACCACAGTGAGTGAAGGAGCGAGGAGAATCATTGTGGGGGCCAGACCCAGTCGAGCCTGGAGAACCGCGTCCTAGACAGGAGGGAGGAGGGGCTGTCACTGGATCTTCACTCCCCCCAACTAAATGGCACCCCTGGAACTCGAGGCCATGCCTCAGAAGAGGCAGAAACAATGTCAGGAACTGGTACTCATTGGAATTTGCTATTGTCTCTGTTCTCTCCTTAGCCTCTTTTTCTACCACCTGTTTCTCTAAACTTAAAAACTCTTCATGTTAGCCAGCATAGTGGCACAATGACAGCTACTCTGGAGGCTAAGACAGGAGGATCACAAGTTCAAAAATAGCCTGGGCAACTCAGACCGTGTTTCAAAATAAAAAGTAAAAAGGGAAGAGTAGGATACCCAGGGGTAGAGTACCCCTGAGTTTAATCCTTAGTACAAGAAAAAGTTTTTTTAAGACTTCAAGTTACTTCAGCCCATATATTTTCCCTTTCATTTTTATAGTTGCTATAGTTTGGATCTTAAATGTCACCCAAAGACCCACATTTGGATCTTGCTCTTCAGCTTGTTGTGACTGGGAGATGGAGGAAACTTGACAAAGTGGCCTAGTGGGAGGTCTTGAGGTGAACAGAGCTTGCTCTTTAAGGATCATGGTGTTCCAAACCCTTCTTTCTTTTTCTCTTTCACTTCCCAACTACTAGCTAAGTAATTTTGCTCTTCCATGCATTCCCACTGAGACACTATGCCTTGCCCAGGGAAGCAGGGTCAATTGACCATAGACTGAATCCTTCAAAACTGTGAGTCAAAGTAAACCTTTGCTTTTTATAAGCTGGTTATCTCAGATGTTTGCTACAATGATGCAAAGCTGACTCACACACAGTGTTTACTCGAAAAATATGGTGAATATTTAACTTTTTCCAAAAAATTTATTACCATAAAAGATGCATTGCCATTAATCCCCCTCAAAACACTCCCCCTTCCTTCAAACACACTTATTCCATTGTTCTTGCCACTTTCTGGAGCAGCTCTGGAAGTCTCTTTCTTCAGTGTCTTTAGTTGTGCTATTGTGGCTGCCCTGATATCCTGAATCAATTCAAGACATTTACCTTTGGGGAAGAGATAGAAATTACGGTTCCAGATCCAGTGAATAGGGTGGATGAAGACATACTTTGATGCTTTTGTTTGACAGAAATTGCCAGAAACATTTGATCTGTAAGGAGTGATTGAAAAGTATGGTGAATGTTGAAATAAAAAATGATTACAGTAAAAGACACACTGCTATTAATCTCTGTCAGAATATCCCTCCTTTCTTCACACTTATCCCAGCATTCTTGTCAATGTGTCTTTTACTGTAATGTTTTTTTTTTCCATTTGAGCATTCACTGTAATTTCTAATCATCCATTGTACAATCCTTATGTTATTGTTACCCTCACTCACTAATGTGTTTTTAACATTTGCCTCATGGCTCTTGGTTTTTATTTCAATCACTTATGGTTTCATTTTCAAGTTTTTAATCTCTATTAGGGTTCAGCCATTTATCTTATTTTAAATCTTTCTAGTTCCATCTTGCCTTAAGAGTAAAATTCAAAATTATTTTATAGGAATTGTAACTTTCCAACTTTCTAGACCCAGATTTCTTAAATTTTGTTTTTTGATTTTGAGGTCTTTTATTACTCTCATTTTAAAAACTACTTTTTTATCTTGGAATTGTAAATGAAATTGCTTATTTTTAAATTTACTTCAAAATGTCTTTTCTTGCTTAACATATTTGGCTTTAAACACATTTTAATTTTTTAGTCTTCTTTTAGTATAGGATTTAAATCCAATTTATTGCCTTTCAGTTCTTCTTTACTTCATTGTTTTCTACGATTTCTCTTCCAAAAGGTAGTAGAAGGTATAGCCTTCAAAGTTCCACTCCAAACAGACTGGAGGTCACCCTCTACCCAGCTCCCCCTACAGGATCCAGCCTCCCTCCCCCATTCTCCTACCAGAGGCCAACTCCGTTCAGGGTTGTTGGGCAAAAACCCTCTCCTCACCTGCTGGAGAGAACCTGAGGTGAATCCCACCCTGACCCCAGGTGGAATTCTCATTGTACAGAGGAGCCTCTGGAAGCGCAGCCCATGGGCCTCCTTCTTGCTTCCCCTGCACTACCAGGATCTTGGGGCATGGGATTATATCTGACTCTATGTTTCCCCAATCTGCTCTGTTCAGCTCAGGGCTATCAAGATGTTCTTTGGAGATGGCTGTGCCCAGGATGCCCGGTTCAACTCTCACAGATCTTCTGGATGGATGAGATGTAGGTGATTTTCCTCCAATTTTCCTTTGACTCCCTGTGGAGGAAACCCTAGGGGAGTCTGTCTTCTCCCTGCCCCACTATTACCTAATCCAAAATTCTACTTCCACTCTATTTTGGAAAAGGATATTTTCCTTAGGCCTTTCATGACCAAGAGTTTGGCCATTTAAACTCCTCTTCTGTCATGTCCAAATCTACTGTTCCTGGAAGTGACCTTTGGGAATGCCTCTTAGCTCTTTCTCCAGTCAGCACTACCCTAAAGGCACGTTATCTGCTTCAGAAATCCTATAAAACCCCTTAGTTCTAGAAACCACTCACACATAAGCTGCTATAGTTTGGAAGAGCTTGCTTACCCACTAGATTTGTTGAACCCTCTTACGGGGGAAAACCCAACCAATTTCACTCTAAGAAGCTGCGCCTAAAGCCCCATGTATCTGAGTCTCGAGAGAATCTACACACCTAGTAGAGAAGCAGGTAAATAATAATGTGTGATTTGGGCATATTTAGCCTCAGCAATTCTCTACTTAATCTGAGCAGTTGCCATCTGGCTTAGAATGTCCACAAGATTCATTTTGTTTTGGTACATGATTCTTTGGGGATCCAAGAGCAGAAAAAAAATTTTTTTTGGTAAATATAGCAGGTGTGCATTTGCCACAGTCCAGTCTGCTCTGCTTGTGATTCTGAGAAGCAAGCACATCATGCTCCTGCCCAGAAAAGTTCCTGCCTATACCCAAGGAGCCAGCAGATGGACTGGAATGGGGATGAGATCCAGGGAACATAAATAGCTCTCACAGAACTGAAATCTCATCTTTCCCACAGCACTAAATATCACCCTTCCTATGGCAGAAGCTCATTAAAATGTGCTATATGGCTTCCCATGAACCCAAGCTCGTACTTCCCCTTGTACTTCTGGGAAGGCCAGATGGAGCTGAGATACAACATTGTACCCACCTGAAAAGAGAGGAGGGAGCTCCAGGTTCTTTCAATTCTGAGCACCAGGGCAGAGAAAGAGGAAAGGAGGTACATGCAGAAACCAGTCCAGCATGGTCCAGGCATCCAGACACACCTCTGCTTACTCCTGGGCTGTACTTCCCAGTGACAGCCCTGGGTGTGCACAGAGGGGAGGGCGTGGACACCTCTCCGCCTGCTTTGGCTGTGGACCTTCCATGGTGGCTTCTCACCCAGGCAAAACCCTCTTCCACATCAATCAGCCAAACCCAACAGAGTACTATGTGGGTTTGGCCTCGAGGGCTCGGGGCAACAGTGAACATGTGTGTGTGTGTGTTCTGTTTTTCCCAAGATACTGTGCTGGATGGGAGGAAGGGAGGGTTACACTGAAGACTAAGCATAAAGGGAGACAAGCATGTAACTGCAAAAATCCACTTCTAAGAGTGATCAGTAACTTTCAGTGCTGTTGACCATGCTGAGAGACAAGCACAATAAGACAGTGGTGACAGGAGGTTAAGGTGGGTAACTATTCTGAGGAGAATATGATCATATGACCAAGCACACTAGAAAGCTAATATTCTGAATTCAAGGACCACTTCTTAAAGGAAAAAAATATTTGGAGCAAATTAGTACAAAGAAGTTTATCACAGCGTTATCTATAACACTAAATCAAAACAACAACACGAATGACAACAAATAAATTCCGACAGAGTTTAGCTGAATACATTCTAGTGCATGAAAATGATCTCAGAGTCATGATACATCGAGTCTTCACTACTTATTGACACATAAAGATGCTCTACTATAATAGCTCCCTTTCACAGACAATACAAACTTACCGTATTTCTTCATTTCTGAGATACTACAACCGGAAGGGACACCAGAGGCTTAACACAAATATTTTTAGGACGAAATAATCATAGCACATCAAACATACATTAATAGTAAAATTCACCCCAATGTAAGAAACATTAGAAGGTAAGGAATGAATGCTTTAGAATAAAAGAAATTGGTCTATCTATGGGATTACTTATGATTTTTATTTTACTCATTTGCTTTTTTTGTATCTTCCAGGGTTTTTGTTTGTTGGTTGGTTGGTTTTTTTTTTTTTTTTTTTTTTTTTTTTTTTTTTTTTTTTTTTTTTTGAGACAGGGTCTCCTATGTAGTTCAGGCTGGCCTTGAATTCACTATGTAGTCCAGGCTGGCCTCAAACTCACGATGATCCTCCTGCCTCAGCCTCCCCAGTGCTAGAATTACAGGCGTGTGCCACCATGCCTGGCTCTTCCAGATTTTTAACAGTAAACCCGATTTGTGGGAGGTCCATGGCTGATATGTGCACCATGTGAGGGGCCCACGGTCACCGAGGGTTCATGCTACCCTGGCTCAATCCACCAGGGAAGCTGAAGGAATTACTAGATGGGTGGGTTTAGAAAAAATACTGGACTCACCTAATCCTTGCCTCACACCTTCCTCCAGGGACTTGATTTACCAGGTAGGAGCAAGTCTTTGCATTTTCCCCTCATGGTGAGATTAAAGGTCTTGCCCTGTGGGAGTGAGAGGGACTGTTACCTGGGGGCTTAAATTCAGTTCTAGAGTTTATGATGTTGGAGATATTTACCCTATTCTGTACTATCGGGTTTTATAAAAGAACAGATCAAGTTTGGTTTGCCAAGTGCCTATGTTTTGGTCCTATTTCTCAGTGCAGAATCCAGGCATGGACTCTTTCAAAACCTCCAACACATTCATTGAGTGTTACAGTCAGAAAAATAGCTGCACAAAGAAGAAATGTATTGCAACATAGCCTAGCCATCAGGAATGTGGCTCCACGAGCTCTGCGTGGGCCCTGGCGATTTGGGAGGGACAGAGCATTTCAGGACCTGCCTGTCTGGGGTCCGCAGAACAAGCGAAAACCTCAGGCAGAGCTGCCCCTCTGTCCCCTGTTCTCCAGCATCTTAGAACTCAAGATGCCACCGGGAGAAGCATCTGCTTTTTCCTCTCTTTGCAGCAACTCTTGGTTGCTAAGCAGATCCCTTGGGTAACTATGTGGGCATAAAACCTTTGCAGAACTGCCAGGAATCTGCTTCACCCAATTGTCAAAGTGAAAGATGAAATCATTCCTCTCACCTGTCACTACTTTGCGCAGAGCTTCCATTATTGAATGGTGATGGCCCAGAATGTTCTTCTCACCTACCTGCAGGAATATAAATGAGTTTTGCATATTTTACCCCAAGAGAGTGGGAGGAGAGGAAGGAGGTGTTGGGACCTCTCAAGCTGATACTCTTGGGAGCGCGTGATTGGAAAGATGTGGGCAGAACAGACCAGCTCGCCCTCTGCCCTTGGCAAATTGGTACCTGTGGCAGGGAATGGCACTTGTTTTAGGGTAAGCAGTGCCTGTGGACCCCTCTTAATCAGGATCTGGGAATGAAGCCAGAGTTCTGCATATTAAAGGCAATCTTGGGACAAGTCTTATGACACTGAAGCTTGAAAATCACTGGTTTCTCTATGCAAATATATATACAAATGTAATGCAATAAAATATTACAGCTGTTAGGATAAATGTGCGGGAAGGAGTGAGATGCAGGAAGAGTAGTGGCTCCTTTCAACTGTAAGAATAAGGAAAGTGCTGCTGTAAGCCTGGAGCCATGAGGACAGCAGAGGAGAGGGCAGTGAGGCCAAGGAGCTGGCACTTCTCTGGGGCCAATGAGATGCCACCCAGAGTGCTTCGCAAGAGAGTGCTTGGATCAGATCTGCATTTCCCAAAGGCCATTCTGAGGTCAGCCTCAAGACCGATTGCAAGAGGACAAGGCAGGGGGTGGGAAGACCAGCTGAAGTCTCCGCTGGCAGCCCGGCCAGGCCCAGGAGGGCTAGGAGGGTGGCCACAAGGATTCCTCCCAGGCCCTGGCCGCTCTGCCTCTGGTACACAGCATTGAACTCGTAAGCCCTAATGCTGTTCACATAGCTTGAACAAAATTATTTTTTAAAATTAAAATGAATGGGACTTTTGACAAAGCAGCAAATGTGATAACAGTATTTCTTTCAAAGGACTTGAAACAAAATTTAAAATAACCTCACAAAACAAGCTGTGGCTCTCAGGCAGTCACTGATCTAGCACTCCTCAGGCAAGGGTGGTACATACAACCACGAGGCTTTTATTGTAAAGTATCTTCTGGAAGCCCACAATTTCTTTGGAGACCAGAGGCATTATTTCCTTTTGGTTCAAGTACAAATGTGTTGTACTTGATGCCAGTTCAGAGGGATGGCGCGTTCTTCCCATCTCTTAACCATCCATAGTAAGTAGGGGTAGGAGTCTGTGCTCTCTAGGTCTTTTCACACCCAATCTGCAACGACTTTTCATTCTGAACTAGTTAATATCCTCACCTTTCCTCTCTAGAATTCACAGAGGTCGCTTTTTCTATTCCTGTAAGGTCGCCTTCTTTAATTCATATTCCTGCTGTTGGCGGCTTTTCTCCCAAGTTCTCAGGCCCTTTTTAGCCCATGGTGGGGCCTCTCATCCTCTGGTCCTGCAGCTCTCGCTCAGCCAGCAGTTTCTTCAGCACTCCCTCCATCTATCTTCTCCAGAGCTTGTCACCTTCCTCAGTCTGATTTTCAAAAAGGAGGATGGGAGGAGCTAAAGACCGAGCAGCCCTTTGCTTCTGAAAAGGGACACTTCTACCCTCAGTTACTGCGGGCTTGATATTTCCCCCACTTCTTCTGAGAAGTTCCTCCTGAACTCTCACTTGGAGTTTGAATTATTTTGCATTCAATGACTTTACAGCTTTTGATTTAACATTTAACAACTTCGCCTGTCAGCCTCCCTTGCTTTTCCTCCAAAATGCTGTAAGAGAGCTGGAAGGAGTTTCTCCCAGTTAAAGTCACTGCACAACTTAGGGTGGAATTTGGTGAAATATGAACAAGAATTTGACTGGGCTCATCAAGCAAAGGAGAGAGGAATATATACCTGATGCTGCTGGATTCATTATCTGCATGTTCCCAAACCTTAGAGCTGAACTTATAGGGACTGTGGTCAAGGACTGAAAAGTCTTGTCATAAATAAAACACTGGTTTATGACAGAAAACAAGCAACAAGGACAAATACACTGTTCTCTCCAGAGAGAAGGAACCACAGTAGGATTTCCTAAGACCACTGCAGGTTAACTATTACTTAAAATGTTAAAAAAAAAAAAATTAAATCTAGAGAAGTACTCAATGAAATCTCCCATTTTCAGAAATCTTCTCAGAAAATTAAATGTTAATTTGTGGTTATAAACTTTTTTATTAGTACATATTTATCATACATATTGATCACATTTATTACAGAGAATTTGTACCTATACATAATGTATCTTGATTCTTCTTTCTTTCTACTCCCCTCCCTGCCTTCAACTCTTCTTACTTTCCCCATTTACAAAAGCTTTGTTTCATTTTTTTCCTTCCATTCTTTGTTTTTTAAAAATCCCCTTTCCCTTCCTTCTCTTGTTCTCTTTCCTATTTGAATATGTTCTTCCTATTCCCCAATGTCTATCCTCCTTTGTCCTCCTTATTTACCCTTAGGGTTTCTCACACAAGAAAAACAATATGATATTTAAACTTGTGTGCCTGAGGGATGACTCGGGGCTCAACCAATGGACACTGAGGCTTGAGCCAGCCAGTCTGCAAGCTCCTGGGCCGCTGATCCACGACAGCTCTCCCCATGCATCAGCAGGGTGAAACTCAAGTAACATGGGAAAGATTTTGGACAGAAGGCACCATTGCCTCTCTATCACTATCTTTTTTTTTTTTTTTCACTTCTCTTCTGATCCAAGCCATCACTATGTAGTAGAGCCAACAATACCCGCACCACTGAGGAAAGTTTTAGAGACATAAAGGGTAAGGAGATGTGGGCAGGCTACCAAAGATCTCGCAGAGAGCTGCAGGCTGAAAACTGCCCCAGTCTCCATGCCTGGAGGCCAGGACCAACACAGTAGCCAGCACTAACCACTGCCAACTCGTCAGGGCTGAGAAGCACAGAATCAGGTTTTGACCTGCACACCTCCACAGAGTGGTGGACATCAGAGAAATCCCACTATATGTATATGATGTATATGTATATGTAATATATGTATATGTTAGTTTTGTTTCTTCTTTTCTTTTTTCTTTCTCTTATTCATTCTGTTACCTGTCTGATGTGTTTGCTTTTCTACCTATTCTTTCTTATTGTGGTTGTTT
This sequence comes from Hystrix cristata, assembly GCA_004026905.1. Taxonomy (NCBI): domain Eukaryota; kingdom Metazoa; phylum Chordata; class Mammalia; order Rodentia; family Hystricidae; genus Hystrix; species Hystrix cristata. The sequence goes on along the minus strand of PVJO010001354.1, from coordinate 111,593 downwards.
AGGTTTTTTACATTTATTGATTCCTGCCTTGCTCATATCTCTCCTTCCTCAAGCAAATGCTCTGATTTTTCTTTTTTCTTTTCATCTTCTCTCTTTCATTTTTCACATGAGTGCATATTGTCTAAATTCTATATGGTTCGACCCACTACTTCCACCCTTCACTTTTCCCAAACTATATACTCAAGTTTCCCAAAGTGTTAGTAACATTCTTTTATCTTTAAGTCTTGCATCTACTAGAATTCTCTTCATTGACCTCTCCACTTTTGCCTCATTATCCCCCCTACATGCAGGGTAAAAACCACTTTACTAATGGGAAACCCACTACATACAAATTCCCGGTTTATATTGGATTCTGCTTTATACCTGTGTTGACCTTGCTCCTATGGTCAAAGATACAAAGTTAACAGTTACCACAGTCGGTCAATTTCATGAATGTAATAAATGTTATTGCTATTGCTAATGTACTAGTGTAACAAGGGTGTTATACAGGTTATAACCAATTGAACTTTCTCATATGGTAATACTGTAATTGTCTGGGGTAGCAATCATTAACATAGTCCAGGGTCTTGAGACAAACACAAAAGCCAAGAACCACATATACATAGAAGACACTGAAGGAACAGGCTTCTCCTTGGAAAGCATGGATATTTGTCTTCGAATAACCTCCCATAAACAAAATATAAAAAATCAACGCTGAAACTAAAAGGGGGGAAATAAATATACGTACAAAGAAAATGACGAGAACCAGAAGTAAAATACAACCTCAGACCCCCAGCCCACCCAGAACAAATTCAGAGGACAATGAAATAGAGGAAAACACCCAACCAATCTTTCAGAAATGATAGAAACAGAAGTTTTAAAACACATGGGTGAGACAATAGAGAACATCAGATTAAAAATAATTGACCAAGTTAAGAAAGAGATGACGATCATAATGAAAGACCTGCTTAGTGAGTTTAGATCAGACACAGATAAAAAACAGAGGAGCTTAGAAAAACAATGGAAAACAACAACTCAACTCAGGAAAGAAATGGAACCCATGAAACAGATTCAAACAGATAGCCTCTCTCAAAAGTATACACAGTAGATTAAATGAAAGCGAAGATAGAATCTCAGACCTAGAAGACAGGTTAGCAATTAGTGACAATAAAGAGAAAGACCTCTTAAAAATAGCTAGAAAAAAAAATAGCTAGAGACTATGAAAAATCACTGCAACAGCTGCAAGATGATGGAAAGAAGAACAACATAAGATTGATTGGAGTGAATGGAAAAGAAGAAGATAGTGCAAAGGATCTGAAAAGATTGTTTACAGAACTAGTGATAGAAAACTTCCCAAGCACGAGAAGAGAACTTGACATACAGATAAGTGAGGCATATAAAACCCCAATTACTCATGACCAAAATAAATCTACACCAAGACATATAATAATCAAGATTCCAGAAATTCAACAAAAGAATAGAATACTGAAAATTGTTAGAAGAAAAAAACAAATCACCTATAATGGTAAACCCATCAGAATTACAGCAGACTTCTCAACACAAACCCTTGAATCAAGGAGAGCCTGGAGCAAAATATTTTAAACCTTAAAAGAAAACAATCTCCAACCCAGATTGATGTATCCCACCAAATTATCTTTCAAATTCAACAATGAAATAAGATACTTCCATGACAAAGAACAACTGAACAAATTCATGACCTCCAAACCAAATCTATAAAATATTTTGAAAGATATCCTAGAAAAGGAAAAAGGAAACTATAATAACTAGGACACTAATAAAAAGAATCCATCAGGCAAGACAAGCAGTTAAACTGAGATGAAACACAGAACCAACAACAGAAAAGATTGATGACAAAGATAAGTCAATATGTAACAGCTGTAACTATCAATGTAAATGGTCTCAACTCACCAATCATAAGAAACAGGCTAGCAGAATGGATCAAGAAACAAGATCCATAAATATGCTGCATACAACAGACACATTTAGCCCAAAAGGAAATTCATAGACTGAAAATCAAACAGTATTTCACGCAACTGGAACCCAGAAAAAAGCAAAGGTAGCTACCCTCATTTCAGACAAAGTGAACTTCAAACCAAGACTGATCAAGAGGGACAAAGCAGGTCACTACATACTTCTCAAGGGAAAACTCCAAGCAGAAGAAATAATAATCATTAATATTTATGCACCAAATATCAGTGCTCCTAACTACATAGCACAGATCTTGACGGTTTCACAGCTGAATTCTACAAGAAATTCAGAAATGATCTAATACCACTAGTCCTCAAAGTCTTTAATGAAATTGAAAAGGAAGTAGTACTTCCAAAATCATTCCTGAAAGCAAGGATTACCCTGATACTAAAGCCAGAAAAGGATCCAACCAAAAAAGAGAACTACAGGCCAATTTCCTTAATGAACATAGAAGCAAAAATCCTCAATAAGATACTGGCAAACAGAATGCAATAGATTATCAAGAAGATTATACACTATGACCAAGTAGGATTCATCCCTGGGATGCAGGGATGGTTCAACATATGCAAATCAATACATGTAATACACCATATCAACAGAATCAAAGACAAAAATCACATGATCATCTCAATAGATGCAGAAAAAGCATTTGACAAAACCCAACACAAATTCCTGATAAAAACTACAGAAATTAGGATTAGACAGTCTATACCTAAATCTGATAAAAGCCATCTATGACAAACCAATGGCCAACATCACACTAAATGGTCAGAAACTGGAAGCTTTCACACTAAAATCTGGAACAAGACAAGGTTGTCCACTATCACCACTTTATTCAATATAGTTTTAGAAACATTAGCCAAGGCAATCAGGCAAGAGAAAGAAATAAAAGGAATAAAGATAGGACAGGAAGAAGTTAAACTATCATTATTTGCAGATGACATGATACTCTACATAAAAAAACCCCAAAATTTCCACCAAAAAAATTCTAGATTTAATAACTAAATTCAGTTGCACAGCTGGATACAAAGTCAACACCCAAAAGTCAATAGCATTCCTATATACCAATAACAAACTCACTGAGAAAAAAATAAGAGAAGATATACCTTTCAAAATTGCATCAAAAAAAATGAAATACTTAGAACTCTATCTAATAAAGCAAGTAAAAGATCTTTTCACTGAAAACTACAGTACTCTAAAAAAGGAAATTGAAAGGGATTTCAGACAATGGAAAGATATCCCATGTTCATGGATAGGAAGAACCAACATAGTGAAAATGGCCATACTTCCTAAATTACTATACTAATGTAATGCAATTCCAGTCAAAATACCAATAACATACTTCACAGAATTAGAGAAAACAATTCTGAAATTCATCTGGAACCAGAAGAGACCAAGAATAGCAAAAACAATCCTGGGTCACAGAAACAAGGCAGGGGGCATCACAACCCCAGACCTGAAATTATACTGAGTTGTTGTGGTCGGTTCACTAAACAACGTGGCTCACAGAGCCAGCTCACTCGCCTCCCTGCCACCGCCATGAAGTGGATGTTCAAGGAGGACCACTCACTGGAACACAGACGCATAGAATCCACGAAGTTCTGAGCGAAATATCCCCACTGAGTTCTGGTGATTGTGGAAAAAGTCTCAGGCTCTCAGATTGTTAACAATGACAAACGGAAGTACATGGTTCCATCTGACATCACTGTGGCTCAGTTCATGTGGATCATCAGGAAAAGGATCCAGCTTCCTTCTGAAAAAGCAATCTTCCTGTTTGTGAATGAGACAGTCCCACAGTCCAGCCTAACTATGGGACAGCTTTATGAGAAAGAAAAGGATGAAGACGGATTCTTGTATGCAGCCTACAGTGGAGAGAACACTTTTGGCTGCTGAGGGCCAGCACTGGGCTAGGTGCACCATTTCTGCTTGTGTATCTTGTAAATAGCTGGCCATTTTCAGTTGTCACACAGACCTATTAGTGTGTTTGTAACTGGATTTATTTCTTAGTATATTGGAAGGTTTTGTTTCCTTAGACTAGCAAATTACCATACAGAGTTTTATTTTGAATTTTTCTTTTGCGCACTGTCCTTATGGCTCTATTTTCCAGGGAACTTGTTCCGCTGGGAATCATTTAATGAAGGTGTTTCCATAATGAAGTGAGGTAGGTGCAGAGTTAAAGGGAAAAGGAAGGAGATGATGCATTTATTCTGGATTATGTTTGAATTGTTAGGTAGCTAAATATTAAAAGCATCCAAATTAAATCCTTAGCAATCAGAACACTTGCGTCACTAGATTTTTGCCAACTGCCAGTCATGTTGGACTGAGCTAATCTGTTCCTCTTTCTGAAACTATTAAGGTAAATAATTAACAATAAAATTTCCTCTATAACAGCAAAAAAAAAAAGCTACTGTGATAAAAACAGCATGGTACTGGCACAAAGACGGACCCAAGGACCAACAGAACAGATTAGAAGATGTATAAACAACTCCAAACACATTCAAATACCTCATCTTTGACAAAGGAGCCAAACACCCTCACTGGAAGAAAGATAGCCTCTTTAATAAATGGTGCTGGAAAAATTGGCTCTCCACATGCTGAAAACTAAAACTAGATACATGTCTCTCACCATGTACTAAGCTAAAATCAAAGTGGATCAAAGATTAAAACAGAAACAGTGAATCCCCTGGAGAATAGAATAAGAAGAACTCTTGAAGACATAGGTATAGGAAAAAAAATTATGAACATAACACAGACTGCATGGGAAACAATACAAAGAATCAGTGCTCGGGACCACATCCTATTAAAAGGCTTTTGCACAGCAAAAGAAATCACCAATAGAGTGGGGTGAAAACCCAGACCAGGAAAAAATTTTTGTCAACTGCCCCTCAGACAAAGGTCTAACATCTAGACTATATAACGAACTCAAAAAAAAAATCAAACCCCAAATTTAAAGACCCTACTCAAAAATGGGCATCTGGAATGAATAAACATTTCTCAGATGAAGAAACAAAAATAGCAAATAAATGTAAGAAAAAGTGTTCAACATCATTGGTCATTTGAGAGATGCAAATCAAAACAATGCTAAGATTCCATCTCACTGCAGAAAGAACAGCTATTATCAAGAAATCAACCAATAACAAGTGCTGGCGGGGCTGCAGAGCAAAAGGAACCCTCCTCCACTGTTAGTGGGAATGTAGACTGGTCCAACCACTGTGCAAGTCAGTGTGGAGATTCCTCAGAAAACTACAACTAGAAGTTCCATTTGACCCAGCTACTCCTCTGCTTGGTATCTTCCCAGAAGAATTAAAATCATCCTATCACAGCGATAGATGCACAACTATGTTCACAGCAACACAATTTGTAATAGCTAAGTCTTGGAAACAACCTAAATGCCCAACAACTAATGAATGGCTAAAGAAGATGTGGTTTTTCTATACAATGGACTACTCTGCCATAAAAAAGGATAAACTAGAGACATTTGTGGGTAAATAGATGCACCTTGAGAACATACTCTTAAGTGGAATAAATCAGTTACTCATAAGTACACATCAAATTGTTTCTCTGATATGAGAAACCCTAAGTGTAAATAAGGACAAAGAGGTATAATAGATAATATGTAAAAAAAAAAAAGTATTCAAAAAAGAGGAGAACTAGATAGGGATAATGGAGAAAAGAAGGGAAAAAGAAAAGAAAGAAGAAAGGGAAAAAATGGAAAAATGTAAATAAACCTGCTGCAAATAAGGAAGGGGGGAACAGAAGGGAGAGGAGGGGAAGAGGGGAGAAAACCAAAATATATCATGTACAGGTACAAAATAACCATGTTGATTGTGATCATTATGTATACAATGTACCAATACATGTTCCTGGAAAATAAAATAAAATAAAATAAACTTCTGTGCCTGTTTTAGTTCACTTAAAATTATGCTCTCAGGGTCATTCATTTTCCTAAAAATGACTCAAGTTTATCCTTTATGGACATGTAGTACTCCATTCTATATAAATGCTATATTCTCTTTATCCATTCATCCCTTGATGGGCATCTGGGCTATTTCCAGGATTTAGCTATTATAAACTGTGCTGCTACAGACGTGAGCATGCATGTATCACTGTGGTGTGATGCTTTTAACTCTTTCAGGAAGATATCTACAAGAGAAGTAGCTGGTCAAATGGAACCTCTAGTTTTAGTTTTTCGAGGAATCTCCACACTGATTTCTACAGTGGTTGTACCAGTCTACACTCCCACCAACAGTGGAGAAGGGTTCCTTTTTCCCCATGGCCTCACCAGCATTTGCTATTGGTTGATTTCTTGATGATGGCCATTCTTTATGGAGGGAGATGGAATCTCAGTGCTGTTTTAATTTGCATTTCTTGAATGATCAGTGATATTGAACATTTTTTTTATCTATTTATTTGCTAGTTGTAATTCTTCATCTGAGAAGTGTGCATTCATTTCACATCCCCACTTTTGCACTGGGTCTTTGAATTTGAGGGCCTGATTTTTTTGAGTTCTTTATATATTCTAGATATTAGTCCTTTGTCTGAGGAAAAGCTGGTAAAAAGTTTTTCCCACTCTGTGGGTTCTTTCTTCACTCTTTTGGTGGTTTCTTTTGCTATGCAAAAGTTTCTTAACTTCATGTGATCCCAGTTGTTAATTCTCTGTAATATTTCTTGTACAATCAGGGTTTTGTAAATAGTCTTTGCCTACACCTTCTAGACTCTTACAGAATTTTGCCTATTCTATCTTCCAGCAGGTTAAGTGCCTCTGTTTTTATATTTAGATCTCTGATACATTTTGATTTTAGTTTGGTGCTTGGTGGGAGGTAAGAGTGTAGGTTCGATTTTGAGCATGTGGAAAGCCAGTTTTCTCAGCACCATTTATTACAGAGGCCATCTTTTCCAGCGAAGGTGTTTGGCCCTTTGCCTAAGATAAGGTTGCTGAGTGTGCTTGTTGTTTCTGCATCTTCTAGTCTGTTCCAGTGATCCTTGGGTCTGTTTTAAATGTTAATTTGATCAAGACAAATCATACAATGGTCTCCTGAGATAGATGAATGGGCAAGATCCTTGAAAAAGAATCACTGTGAGAATGTGTTCAGTTATAATTCAGGGAGAAAAAATTTAAATTAAACTCATAAAGTAATAACATCTGAGTTTTCTACTATGTCTTAAGAAGCATACAACATCATTATGCTCAGTGCATTGATCAACAGGGAAATGCAAATTAAAAGCACAGTGAGACTCAGCACGTCTGCTAGAATAGCTAATATATAACCCAGGAGTCATTGCCCAGCTTATTATAGAAATTAATCTGGGTCCATGGCTGGGGTCCAAACTGTAGTGCATTGTCTTGCATATTTTAGAAACAAAGCTCATCTGCATTAACAATAATAGCAGTAACAAGTATATTTATAACAATGGAAGAAGAGAAGCTACTCATTACTGTACCTCCTAATGTGCCAAGCATTGTGCTATATTTATACCTAAATGCTTTTATTTTTACATATGTGTGTATGTGTATGTGTATGTGTATGTGTATGTGTATGTGTATGTGTATTTCAAAGCAAAGAAAGCACATCGGGAATAAAGCAATTGGATAAAGAACAAATAAAGTTCTTATTATCAAGTTTCTGGATAGGGATAAAAAAGGGGAAAATGGACCTCTGTGCCTTGTCCCCCAGCGCCACCTGAGCACCGAGCAGGCCACCAGCACCATGAAGATCTGGACTTCGGACTACGTCTTTGAGCAGCCACCCGGGAAACTGTTAGGACAGCTGTGATGCAGAAATACCTGAACTCTGTGACCCCGAATGTGGTTGGAGTTGACATGCTGAACAGAGACACCGATCCCTCTGGGAAACTGGACAGCCAGAGGCTGCTCAGCACAGAGTGGGGACTGCCTGCCATTGTGAAGTCTATTATTGGTGCAGAAAGAGCTAAAACATATGTGCGAGAACATTCTGTAGTTGATCCTGTAAAGAAAACAATGGAGCTGAAATCTACTAATATTTCATTTACAAATATGGTTTCAGTAGATGCGAGACTTATATACAAGCCCCATCCTCAGGACCCAGAAAAAACTGTTCTGACTCAGGAAGCCATAATCACAGTGAAAGGAGTCAGCCTCAGTGGTTACCCTGAAGGACTGATGGCAAGCTCGATATCGTCCAATGCTAATAAAGGCCAAGAAGCAATGGAATGGGCAGTCCAATGCTAATAAAGGCCAAGAAGCAATGGAATGGGCAATACGCAAGTTAAATGTGGAGGCTGAGGAACTGGCAGCTTCGGCAAGAGGCAGCATGAGGACACCGATGGCGGCGGCCACCTTTGTAGAGAAATGATAAAGAAAGTTAGTATACAGCACCAGGCTCCCCAGGTCTCTCCAAGCTGACAATATATTTATTTGTTATTTTAAAAATACAAGTATATTTTAGGTAGAATTTTTTTTTTATAAGCTGGAGTAAGGCTACGTGATTTTCATCAAAACATAAAGTTCCAGGGGTTCTAAATCACAGGGATCTTCTGATATTTGTATGACTTGAAATGACTAATTGTTAAGGTTCCAGTATTTATGTGAAAATGTAACCATTTTTTAAAAGGACTTGGAAAAAATTGGTATTGGCAGTGAGTCTTCTTCAGGTAAAATGTTAAAGCTTTTCAGACAGTGGGACTTCACCTGGCTTTGGACCAAGCCCAGTGCAAAGCAGAGCCACCCCTTTTGTACACACAGTTGCCTTACTGCTGCAAACTGGAACTGTGTACATGAGGAACTCCTTTAAAAGAAGAAGTCGTATAGTTGTAAAAGGTGTTAATTTGTATAAAATAGCTTGCTCTGCTAGAAACCACAGTGTTTTGATTTGGTACTTAAATAATAGTTTCGGAGTAAAAATTATCGCTAATACATGACTCCAACAGAAATATTGCATTAAAGAGTACTGTATGGTTTGCCAAAAGTTTTGTAACTTAGTAAAGGTATTACCTTCCTTGGATTTGTACTTATGACTTAAGCACACTGTACCATGGCTGGTAATGCTATCTGAAAAAATAAAGGCATTACCTGAGTTTTGCAACACTCTTAAACAGAACGCTTAACACAAGCAGAAGAACAGCTGTTCACATCTGTTAGCATTTCATATTGCTTAATTTATAAATTGTCATGTGTCAGAATCATGGTTTTGTAATCGCTAAGACATGATATGTCAGGTTATTTGAATATAATTACTTTTTGAGGTAATTGTAACCACAAAACATCTTTTTTACATGAGGAGCTGTACATCATTTGAAATTACTCAAATGATGTCTTGATCGGAAGCATAAATCCCAGGTACTTAACGTTTTTAATAATATGGTACCGTGGTGGGGTTGGGGGTAGGGGGAGAAAATTATGCATGTACATAATGGGGAGATGGAGTGGTCTGCACTAAGTAAATTGCACTGCAGGGTCTATGTGTCGGGAATCCTTATTTTGGATAACAGGGTGGCTGCAAGTGAAAAACAATCCAGTAAATGTATTTTGTTTAGTGTTTGGTACTGGGCAGTTAACCACTGAATGATATCTTTGATTTTTGTCTAAAGATGATTAGCTTTTGCCTTTAGAGTGCTTAATATCAACTTTTAGTTGAGTTTCCTATAAAGAGACCAGTTAATACATGTACATATACCACAAAAACAGTACCAAACTTTCAAAATTAGTGTTTTTCTACTTAAAATATTGTGTGGCTAAGAATTCTTAGGACATTTATAAATCAGATGAAATTCCAATAAGGTTTCTGATTTTTTTTGTAACCAGACATGGTTTTTACAACTGAAATACTATTTCATCTAAAAAAAATTGCTAAATACATATTAATGTTTGACATAGGTGACTTGTATAATTTCTGTAAATTGTTTGTTCTAAAAAAAGGTGTAATGCCTAACAATAAATGATTTCTAAACCAACCTTTATCATACCCTTTGATTTTTTTACTCAGACCTAATGACAAAACATCTATAAATTTTCATTTTCTGATGCAGTTAGCTACATCTGTCTAAACACCTGACGATTCATGGCTTCTATTATAAGTTTAAGCAAGTTCATTGAAAAGGACTAAACTGGAATAAAGTACTCAGAAGCATCTTAGCCTATTTAATATTTAAATGAATTTACAAGAATTCGAATGGCCTTTGTTAATAAAGACCTTTTAACCATGGAAAAAGAAAAGGGAGGGAAATGAGAACTTCTCAGTCTATGGAGACAAAGGCTAGATAGGGTTTTGGTGAATGTAAAACTAAGAGTTTGGTAGTCTTCATATAAAAACGTAATTAGAGAAACTGATTTCAAAATGTTATAAAGTAATTGTACAAATTAAAAATTTATAATATAAAAAGTAACTATGACAGCTTGATATTGGTGTAATGATAGACATACTGACAAGTAGAACAGAATGAAGAACCCACATATATATGGTCAATTGAACTTCAACAAAGATGACAAGGCATTTTGATGGAGAAAGGGTAATCTTTTCAACAAATGATGCTGGGATAACTGGATAGGTTTCTTTATTTGTCCATGTTTACAACACCTGATGTTCACATTCGTCTCTGGAAAGTATGTGCATGTAATTCACATACTTTAATTCTTTTTATTCCCTTACTCTCCTTCCCCTCCCTCTCCCTCTGTCTCTAGATCACCTTCCCATTTGCAAAGGATCTATCTCCCTCTTTCAGACTGTCTATCTTTTATTTTATTGTTTCAATTATTTATACTTTGGGCTTCCCATATAGAAATTATGTGATATTTAAGCTTATGTGTCTTATTTATTTCACTTAACATTATAGTCTCACTTAACATTATAGTTCACTTAACATTATAGTCTCAAGGAGAACCCATTTTCCTAAAAATGACTCAAATTTATCATTCTTTGTGGCAAAGTAGTAATCCATTATGTATAAATATCACATTTTCTTTATCATTTCATCTATTGATGGACCATCTCCAAGATTTAGCTATTATGAGTTGTGCTGCTATAAACATAGGTATGCACGTATCACTGTGACATGATGTCTGTAACACTTTGGGAAAGACAGATAGAAGGAAAATAGAATTCAATAGAATTTCTAGTTTGAGGTTTCTTTGAGGAATCTCCACACTGATTTCTATAGTGGCTGTATCAGTTTACTTTCCCACCAACAATGTAAAAGAGTGGTTTTTTTACCTGCAGTCTTGCCAGCATTTGTTATTGTTTGATTTTTTCATGATAGCTATTCTTTCTGGGGTAAGATGAAATATTTAATTTTGATTTCTCTGATGGCCAAAGATGTTGAGCAAATTTTCAAGTATTTATTGGTCATTTGCACCTCTTCTGAGAAGCATCTATTCATTTTAGTTGCCCAATTTTTGTTTCGGTCTTTTATTTAGGGGGTTAATTTCTTGAATTCTTTGTAAATTCTTGACGTTAGTCTTCTGTCAAAGAAGTAGCTGGCAAAAAAAATATTTCCCATCCTGTAGGTTATCTCTTTATTGTTTCCTTTGCTGTGCAGACACTTTTTTGATGTAATTCAATTTGTTGATTCTTAATGCTATTTCCTGTACAAATGAAGTTCTGTTCAGAAAGCCTTTTTCCTGTGCCTATGTTTTCAAGAGTTTTACCTACCTTATTGTTCAGAAGATTTAGTGTCTGTTTTAATATTTATGTATTTCATCTATTTTGATTTTATTTCGGTGCACAGTGATACTTACAGGTCTAGATTCATTCTTCTGCATGTGTGTAACCAGTTTTCCCAGCACTATGTGTTAAAGAGGCTACCTTCCCTCCAGCATATGCTTTTGGTCCAGTTTGTCAGATCAGATAACTGAATGTGCCTCAGGTTGTTTCTGCGTTTTCAGTTCTGTGCCACTGATCTGCATGTCAGTTCTTGTACCAAGACCGTGGTGGTTTTATCAATATAGCTTTGTAGTATAACTTGAAATCTGGGGTGGAAAGCCTCCTGTTTCTCTTTGTTGCTCAGAATGGCTTTTGCCATTCTGGGTGCCATTCTGGTTCCATTAAAATCTGAAGATAGTTTTTTCTAGTTCTGTAAGGAATGCTGTTGGTATTTTGAGGGGGATTGCATAAAATCTATCAACAATGGTTTTGCCTATCCAAGAACAGGGAATATGTTTCCATTTTCATGTGTCCTCTTTGATCTCCTTTATCAGAGTACCACAGCTTTCATTATAGAGGTTGTTCACTTCCTTGGTTTGGTTAATTCTTAGAATTTAATTTTCCTTGAAGCTGTTGCGAATGGTACTGTTTTCCTAATTTCTTTCTTGGTGAGTTCATTATTGACATACAGGAATGCTACTGATTTTTGTGTGTTGATTTTTTATCCTGCTACATTGTTGAATTTGGTTGTTAATTCTCAGAGTTTTGGGTGGAGTTTTTTGGATCTTCTATGTAGAGGATTATGACATCTGCAAATAATGATAATTTGACTTCTTTTCTGATACATCTCTTTTATTTCTTTCTCTTGCCTGACTATGCTGGCTAATGTTTTGAGTCCTATATGGAACAGGAGTGGTGATGGTAGAATCCTTGTCATGTTCCTGATCATGGAAGGAAAGCTTTAAGCTTCTCCCCTTTTAATATGATATTGGTCACTGGTTTGTCATAATGTCTTTTATCAGACTGAGATAAAGTCCTTCTATACCTACCTTCTTCAAGGTTTTATCACAAATGGATGTTGGATTTTGTCGAAGATCTTCTCTGCCTCTGTGAGATGATCATGTGCTTTTTGTCCTTAATTCTGTTTATATGATGCATTACATTTATTGACTTACATATGTTGAACCATCCTTGCATCCCAGGGATGAAGCATTACAATCCTAGGATGATATATGATCTTTTTGATGATTCATTGCATTCCATCTGCCAATACCTTGTTGGCTTTTGCATCTATATTTATTAAAGGGGCTTAGTCTATAGTTTTCTTTTTTAATTTTGTCCTTGTCTGGTTTGGGGATCAGGATAATGTTAGCATCCAGAAATGAGTTTGGAAGTAATCCTTCCCTTCCGATTTCATTAAAGAGTTTGAGGAGAGTTGGCATTAGATCTTCCCTGAAGTTCTTATAGAATTCAACAATGAATACATCCTGGACTGACTTGTTAGGTTTTTTCATTACTGCCTCAATTACAACTCAATTTCATTGCCTATTATTAGAACATTCAGGGTTTTTCTGTCTTCTGGGTTGTTTTGGTAATTTATATGCATCTAGGGATCTGTCTGTTCCTTCTAGATTCTCTGATTTGTTTGAGTATAATTTTTCATTGTAGTTACTAATGATCTTCTGAAATGGACACCTTGTGATTTTGCCTTTTTTGACTTCAAATTGTATTGATTTAATCTTTTCTTTCCTTCTTTTGGTAAGTTTCGCTAAGGGTTTGTCTATTCTGCTTATTCTTTCAAAGAACTGGCTCTTAAATTCAATGGTCCCTTGTATTCATTTAGTCTCATTTCCACTAATTTCCGTTCTGATCTTTATGATTTCCTTCCTTACACTAGGTTTGGGCTTGGACTATTTTTTTTTTTTTAGGACCTTGATGTGCATCATTAGGTTATATTTATTTGAACTCACTGTGTTTTTATAATGTGAACATTCACAGCAATAAACTTCCCTCATAGGATTTCTTTCATTTTATCCCACAGGTTCTGGTATGTTGTTCTGTCGTTATCATTTGATTCTAGGAACTGTTTAATTTCTTCCTTGAGTTTCTCTGTGACCCACTGAGTATTTGAGCATGTGTTATTTAATATCCAGGTGTTTGTAAAATTTGTGTGGTTTCTTTTGTGATTGATTTCTAGTTTCAGTGCAGTATAATCTGATAAGTATACATGGGATAATTTAAATTTTTTGTATTTACTTAAGCAAGTTTTATGAGCTAGTATGTGGCCTCTTTTGGGGAGTTTCATATGATGGTAGAAGAGTGTATTTTATGGTATAATAGGGCAGAACATATCTATTAAATCCATCTGTTTGAGGTGTGGTTCAACTGTGCCATTTTTTTGTTGATTTGTCTGTTTGTGAAACTAGGTGTTGAGGTCCCTCATACAATTGTGTTAATGTGTATTTGTCTTTTATGTCCAGTACTGTTTGTTTTATAAAGTTGTGTGCACCACTTTTCAGTGTGCATATATTTACAATTGTTATCTCTCCCTGAATTGTTCCCTTAACTGGTATATATTTACCTTCTTTGCCTCTTCTGATCAGTTTTAGCTTAAAGTTCACTTTGTCTGAGAATACAATTGCTACCCCTGCTTGTTTCAGGGACCTGGTTCATGGAATTGTTTTCCATCCTTTGATTTTTAATTTACGAATTTCTTTTTGGACTAGATGTGCCTCTTGAATGCACGTTCCATTTTTTATCCAGTCTGTGGATTAAAAAAAAAAAGACACAGTCTGCCAATCTGTGTCTTTTAATTAGGGAATTGAGGCCATTTACATTGAGAGTTATTGCTGAAAGTTATTGACTCATTGCATTATTTTTCTGTTATGGGTTCCTTTATTTTTCCCATTTTGTTTAACTGCTCATCCTGCTTGAGTTATTCATTCCTCCAGACTTTTTGGCTTTGTTGACTTCATTGTCTCTATGATATTCTTGGGAATTTTTTGGAGTGCTGGGTTGATGGTCATGAATTTCCTAATGTGTTCTTCATCATGAAATGTCCTTATTTCTCCACTGATTTTGAAAGATAATTTTGCAAGATATATTCGTCTGGGTTGAAAATTGCTTTCTTTTGGGGCTGAAACACTTCACTCCAAGGTCTCCTGCCTTTAAAGCTTGTTTTGAAAAGTTGGCTGTAGTCCTAATGAGTTTATCTTTGTGTTTTGTTTTGTTTTCTTTTCTCTGACAGCTTTCAAGATTCTGTCTTTGCTATCACTGTTTTGTTTTTTTTTTTTTTGGTTTTTTTTTTGAGACAGTCTCACTATGCAGTTCAGGTTGACCTTAAACTCACTATGTAGCGCAGGTTGACCTGGAATTCACCAGCAATCCTCCGAATTCAGCCTGCCAAGTGCTAGCATTATAGGGGTGCACCACAACACTTGGCTTCTGCTATCATTTCTGTAAACAGATTTTTTTTATTCCATGTGTGTTATTCTCTAACTTTTCTCTAACTCCAATTAGTCTTAGGTTCATCTCTGCATAATATAGTAGCTGCTGGATCAATTTTCCTTGCTCTCTTGTTGTTTTTACACTATCTCTAAGTATATCATCTTCTAATCTGTCCTCAAGGTCTAACACTCTTTCCTCACTGGTTACTTCTGCTATTCAAATAGAATAGAATATTCAATAGAATTGTCTCCAGGATTTGTCTGGCTCCTTTTCATGGACTCTATTTTTTTGGTAAATTTGTCATTTATGTTTTGAATACTTTTAGTTGGCTCCTCTGAGTTTTTATGTGCTTCTTCTTTAACCATATTGGTCAATTCGTTTGTTAGTTCCACTGTCTGATCATGTCATCTTTGAGTTCACAGAGTTTCTTTGCTTTCTCTTTAATTATTTTGTACTCCACAGTTATTAGGTGTTTGATTTCCTGTCCATCGGTGCTCTCTGGATCTGCTTTAGAGCACTTGGGAGTCTTCAGAGGCATTTTGTTGCCTTGATTTTTCACACTGCGATTTGTGTATGTGTGCACGTATGCACACATGCCCATGCTCACTTGCACACACACTGAGGGCTGAGGTCAAATACAGCAGACAGACCTTGTTGTTGGTATAAAGGTCTCTTTAGTTAGGCTCTTATTTCCAGTGATTGAGCTTGGCTTTGTTTGTCAAGAGTTACTGCTTACCACTTCAACTTATTCAGTTTAATTGGGTTGAGCCTAGTCACTGTGTTATATACAGAGAATTCATACTGGTTATAACAGCAAATCCAACCATATATCAGGCAAAAATATTAAAACTTGTTTGACAATTAACAGTTAGCCTGGGATGTAGATGGATGAGAGAAGGAAAGAAGAAAGAGAAAAGGAAGGAGGTAAGTCAGGAAGAAGAGAGGGAGATAAGATAAATGTCAGCAGGTAAACAATAATTAGGAGTTTGACTTCTGTTGGAGGTATTTTTATAGGTGGAGTAAAGGGATAGGGCTAAGAGAGTTTGAGAGAATATTTTTTGAGGCAAGAGGAGGAATGTAGAGGAAGGGAAGTATAATTAGAGACTGAGGGAAGCTGTGAGGTTGCTGGAGCCTGTTAATGTATTTGTAGTTAGTTTTGTTTGGATCATCTAAATATGATTCCATTAAATATCATCCCAACATGACCAGGAACAGTACCATTCAAGTTAAAACACCGGTCTATTCTTATTCTCTTTTGTACATATATAGGCATCTGAGATAGATATATAGATATAGATGTAGATAGATACAGATATAGATGCAGATATATATCACATGAAAGGTGAAGTAGAAGAGAGGCAAGAAAAAAGGATAGGGAAAATGACAAAGAGCAAATTAAAAATAGGGAGAAAAGAAAATTTAAAAGAAGAGAACAGAATTTAAAAAAACATTGAAAAATAAAAAAGTAAAATAATACTGATAAACAAGAAAGAAAAGAAAGAAAGAAAGAAAGAAAGAAAGAAAGAAAGAAAGAAAGAAAGAAAGAAAGGAAGGAAGGAAGGAAGGAAGGAAGGAAGGAAGGAAGGAAGGAAGGAAGGAAAGAAAGAAAGGAAAAAAGAAAAGGGACTGGGGAAAAAGCCATGGAGAACCCAGAACAGACAAACAAGCAAGGAAACGAACAAAAACCCTACCTGTCCACTGTACCATCCAGCCAGAGCATCTACACAGGTCCCTTCAGCCTGTAGTCCTAGTTCATTTGCAGGCAGCCAATCCAGTTTACCCCGTGGGCTGCTTAAGTACCTGCCTGGGAGTGAGGAATGTCAGTCTCTCTGGTGGCCTCCGGACTGCAAGCTGTGCTTTGGGTGTGGCCAACTGCAAACCTTTGGCTCCCGTCCCAAGATCCAACATCTTAATTAACTTGGGAAGAAGAGACTGTAATGTAGTTTGACAAATCCTGGTTCTCTGTCAACTTCTGCCCTTCCTACTCTGGCTCCCCCACAGCAGGACAAATCCTGGGGTCAGTCACCTCCTCACTGTCCTGTCAGAGGCCTTCTGCCCAGTGTATCACCAGATGCCTCCTGCCCAGACAACTCTGTCCCTTTCTACACTGACCTTTATCTTTCCCTAGCCCCTCATTCTAGAGCTCCACTCTCCACCCTGCACAGCTTGGCACAGTCTCCAGGCCCACAAAGACTCCTCTGTGCACTCAGGATGGTGGGTGTGGGCAGGCTGTCATGCCTTCCAGTGTTTGAGCGAACAGCAAGAAAGCGCCCCTCTGGTCCAGCTCTGCTGTATCTCTGTCCCGTGTGTGCCCAGGGATAGCAACCACTGGTTCCTGCCAGGGAGCTTGGGCCCCCACAGGTCATAGTATTCAGCATCTCTCTGCCTTGGAAGCAGCAGGGACACAATGTTCCCTGGTGTGTGTGGTAGTGTGGGGTGGGGGTGCTGGTTTTGTGTTGCTGACTTCCAGTTGACTTTCACCACGGGTCTCCTTTCCCAGGGGGGAGGACAGCATTGGGGAGCACGGCCCAGGAGTCTGGTTCTGCAGGGCTGTCTACTTGCGGCACTGTCAGGACCGCTCCCAAGGTGACCTCACTGGGTGGAAGCTGTGGGGGGAGATGCGGAACAGCAACAGCAACATACCTGCTTCCCCGTTTCCAAACACCGAATACCTGCGTTATTCAGGGCCTCGCCTTCAACCTCCTGCAACCTCCTCTACTCGGCCACATTGGGGCAGCTCTTCTTCAATGACTATATGAAAAAAGAAAGAACGTCAACCCCTACCTCATATTGTATACAAAAAATTAGGAATTGTAGTTAAATGTAAGAACTAATGTTATGGCAAAAGTGTGAACAGCTTTGCGTTACAGCCCAGACCATTGGCAAGCCAAGCACTGCACTCGCCAGTTTATTATGCTGGCGTCCCCAGCTGGGATATCTGCCCAAAGAATCTGACACACTGAGATGAGAGAGTTGCCTCTCCTTTTATAGTCAGTGGCTGCACTTACTGGCAGCTGCTAATTGGTTCACAGGTTGTGGGTATTTGCATAAGGCGGGAGTTGCTAGGGAAACAGACACAGTACAGGGGTCTCTAGGAAGGTTACCTGGGGAGGGGGCTGCTAGGAAAGTTACATGCATGGTTACAGGGCACTGGGAGTACAGAGGAGAAATTTACAAAAATATATTTGTCAGCCCTCATAGGCCCTAGTTGACCTTTGGACAGGCTGATCCACAAAACATTTTGCATTCAAGGTGGCAACTTACAGAGACATTTTACATCTGCAAAGGGATTTGCAATTCTGATGGAATACAAATTCCCTTATGTGCAGAACAGAATAAAATTCCTGGCTTTTGTTAAAGGGTTGTCTTGGGTTCTCCTCTTCACTAAAACTGTATAATTTGTAGGAGAAAATATAGACAAAAATCTTGGTGACTTTGGAATACTGAATGGGACACAAATAAGAACTATTAAAGCAAAAAACAACAAACTAAAAAAAAAACACTAACTTTTATTGAAATTAAAAAAAAGAACTTGTTCCTTAAAAGACTATGAAAATAAATATGAAAATAAAAAGGACAAGTCAAAGATTGGGAAAACAGTATCTGAAAAACATATTGGACAAAAGACTTGTATCTAGAATATATATTTTTAAAAACTCTTGTAACTCAATAGTAAAAAAACAAATCAAACAACTCAATTTAAAAATAGACACTTAGCTGAGGTATCTGTACCCCCAACTACACAGGCAACTTTTTCTTTTTTTTTTTTTTTGTGGGCGTTGGGGGTTGCTGGGGAGCAAACTCAAGGCCTTGCACTTGCTAGGCAAGCGCTTTATCACTGAGCTAAATCCCCAACCCCAGTGTAGGCAACTTAGTGAGACCTCATCTTGAGGTAGAAGAGGGGTGGGGCTAAGACTGGCTGGGAAGATGGACATGACCTAAGGGAGTGACCTAGACCTGACGTCAGCCTGGGGTGTGAAATCCAAGCCCACCCTCTCAGGAGACCAAGAAACTCTCAGAACTCGCACAAGATTAAACAGAGGCAATGCCAGGAGGCTTGCATGCTCTATTCACTGTCTCTCTGTTTGCTAGCTCCTGCGCTCTCACTGTTCTTCCCCTCTTTCTGCTGGTAGCAGCCCGGGTTTTTCTTTTCGTTTACCACTTAAATAAACCTTCTCGCTACCCTCATTTCGTCCCATCCAATTCTTTGTTCGGAATGAAAAGAACCTGGAACTTGGAGTACAGACACCCACCCCAATAACAACTTAAAAAAAACCACTTCCCAAAAACTAACAGCATTTATTTGAAAGGATGATCAACATCATTAATCATCAGGGAAATGCAAATTAAAACTACAAGGAGATATTTCTATATATCCACTCGAATGACTAAAATGAAAATGATTGACTGAGCCAAATGAAAATGAAATGAAAATTAAATTCAAATGAAATGAAATGAAATTAGTGAAAATGTGGAAAAACTAGAAATTTTGTACTGCTGGGGAAATCTTAAATAATTCAAGTACCCCGGGAAATGTAGCACTTCTCTTAAAACTTTAAATATAAATCTATCATATGTTTCAGACATCCTCTCCTTGGTATTTACTTAAAAGAAATGAAATTTTTGTTTTTCTTAGTACATGTTTGTGGTACATAATGATTACATTCATTGTGAGGAGCTGGTACATGTATATAACACATCTTAATTTTTTTGTGTACACTTCCCCTCCTTCCCTCCTTCCTACCGCCAACTCTTGGTCCCTGTCCCATCGCGAAAGATCTATCTCCCTGCTTACTATTATCTATCTTTTATTTTGCCCTTTGATTTATTTCTACTTTGGATTTCTCAGATGAGAAGAACGATGCTATATTTAAGCTTGTGTATCTGATTTAAAGAAATAAAAGTGTATGTCTATGCATAGGTTTTATACATGAATCTTCATAGCAGCTTTATTCGTAATAGCTAGAAACTAGAAACTTAAGCACCCTTTAATAGTTAAAAAACAAATTGTTGTATATCTATATACTCAGTAACAAATACATAATGACATAAATGACTCTCATAATACTTAGAGTAGGTGAAAAAGCTACACCCCCCAAAAAAAGAATATATTGCATGATTCCATCTGTACAAAATTCTAGAGAATGAAAACTAATCAGTAGAGACAGAAAGATCAGTGGTTGCTTGAGGACAAGGTTGTGTAGGGAGTGAGAACTAATCACAAAAAGGAAACTTTAGGGTGATGGGTACGTTCCCTATCCTAACTGTGATGGTGGTTTCATGGGGATGGACAGATGGATGGATAGATAGATTGATAGACACAGATAGATGTCAAAACTTATCAAAGTGTATATTTTAAGTAACTCCATTTGTGTCTCATATCATTATAAAAATGCAGAAAAAGTCGGAACTTTTTTAAGCTTCTACTGCATGGTTCTTTGGACAAACAGAAGTAGTACTATGTATTTCATAGTTGATAATAAACTAAAAGATTTCTTTACACTCACGGTAAAACTACTACTTCAAAGGCCTGAATTAGTGTATTCTTTGTTATTAAGTGGAACACTGGGACTATTGCTCTTTCCATCCCCTCCTTTCTTCCTCTTGATGCCACGGAGGACACAGATGCTGTTTTAGTTAATTTTCTCATTGCTGAGACAAAATACCTGATGCCAAAAGTTAAAGGAGGAAAGGTTTGTCAGCTCACAGTTTATAGAACTTTCAGTCCATAGTTGGCTGGTTCCACAGCAGAGCGGCATGGCAGACAGGTATCACAGCAGAGAAAATGTCCATGGAGAAAATGTCCATGATGTGGCACAGCAGGCAGAAGGGAGCAAGCAGCAGAAGCAGCAAGCCTGCCTTTCCTCTTTCCCTTTATATTCTATCCAGGCTGTAAGGTTATTGTGCCACCCACACTGGGGCAGGCTTCTGTTATCCACACCCTGAATCCCAGTATCACACCCTTAATCTACATTCACACATCCTAGTCCAGCCACCTTTGAAACTCCCCACCGATGAACACCCGAGGCTTTGGGGGCACTTTAGATACAAGCCGTTACAGATGCTCTCTGACAGTGCCTGCTGCCCAAGATAGAATATTGAGTGAAGTGAACAAAGATCCTTACACAGAGGCATTTATTGTGGTTTTGTGGGTTTTCTTAGCTCACTGTGGCAGATGAAATTGCTTGCACAAGGTTCACAGGCCAAAGACTTATCATCCTGTGAATTATAACCCAGCATTACTACAAATCAAGAAATACACCACACTTGTCATGTTGAATTGCTGCCAACCTTCCAGCAATCTGTTGTGCACTCTCAAAAGGCCATCTCCCTAAATCTTTCCTAGACACGAGAATCAGTGATGTTAATGCATTCGCCCCTATTTGTGGTGTCAGCATTCTCCAGGTCTACTGTCAGACTCACTAGAAACTTGGAAGAGGTGAGGAGATCCAGATTCCATCCTCAGCTTTGGGACCTGCAAATGCAGGACCAAGTTAAATCACTGGTTCAGGGACACTCTGCAGTCATCTGTAAAATCAATGAGGTCTGAGTTCTCTGAGCACTCTGAACTCAAGAATGAAGGTAGAACCTGACATAATTTATTCTCCAAACAGAACACTGTCAAAAGCACTATTTATAGCTATGCTGGAGCAACAGATATACCCAAAGACAACCCTGGACATTTCAGGTCACATGACCAGTCTAAGCACAACGCAAAGGTAGCCTGGAGCCTGGGGCCATCATTCTGTCCTGCCATCATCAGCTCAAAGAGCGAAGAGACTTCCAGCCTACTGCTAATCAGAAAAATGAGAGTGGGAAATGAGTTTTACTTTTTTAAATATTATGAGATATTTTGTGCGAACAGAAGATTTACAAATTATTTACAAGTTAAAAAGAATAAAATAAAAATTGAAAGCCTCACAAACTCCCTCCTAATCACATCCTCCATCTTTATTATAAATATTAAAATAATGGTTACTCTCCCATGAGCTCCTTCTCCATGACGTTCCCCTCCTACTTCCCTGGAGTTTATCATTTACTATGATTTAGATCTAAAACGTACCCTCAAAGTTGCGTGTGTTCCTAGGCCGGGCTTTCAGACAGTGACTAAACCTCAGGTGGGCAGGGCTGACCTCCTCAGCGGACTCCCCCACCGGCTCCTGGCTAAGCGTCTGTCAGGTGGTGGGGCCTGTTAGAACAGGCATCACTGGAGTGCACCTTGAAACAGATTCTCTGTCTGGCTGTTTGCTGGCTCTCTGCTTACAGCTGCCATGAGGTGAGCAGCTTTACCCTGCAATGCACCTCCACCCTGCCGGTTCTGCCTCTGAGCCAGCTGCCACAAGCCTAAACCTCTGAAATCGGGAGCCAAGAAAAGCCTTTTTCTCCTTTAAGTTGTACAAGTCACATATTTTGTCCCAGTGATGGAAAAGCTAATATATTATTGTGAATTTGCGTTTATTGAATAGCTTTACTAGATATGTTCTGTCAAATACATTGTTAAGTTTTTTGTTTTGGTTTGATTTGGTTTTCTGCACTGCTGAGGATTGAACCCTGGGCCTGGCACATATTAGGCAACACTCCATCACTGAGCAATGCCTCCGGCCTTCCTATGTTTTTAACATACAGAAATGGAGTTATTCTGTATGTGTTTTTCTATAAGTTTTTGCCCACCATTTTTATTTTTCAAGGACCAACCACACTGTCAGCTACATTGTTACTGTTTCTCTCCGTTTTAGTACTGTATAATATTCCATTGCACAATTTGTGCATTATCCATTGCTTTCTGTAAATATTCTCATACACATGTCTTTGGTGTATGGGCACTAGGTTCTCTAAGGATGCACTTGGGTTGAAATTGCTGATTGCAGAATATGAACATTTTCAAATTTTCTGGAGGTTTCCAAATTGCTCTCTAAATTTATACCAATCCAAACACCCCAGCAGTGATGTAAAACAACCTCTCTTGCTCCATATCCCTGCAAATTGTAGATTTTTCCAAGTGTATCAAATTGGTGAGTTTAAAATATTTTATCTTAATCAAGTGATCAAAGTTAACATCAATAATGAGACAGAATCAAAATTGTGTGCCACCTTATAGAATGTATTGGGAGGACTACAGCATACTGAAGAGTATTTCTACCAAGAAAGAGGCTGGATGCAATCATCAGGAGACTTCAGAGGAACCCAAACTGAGGGATATTCTACAAAATGACTTGCCTGCAATTTTCAAAAGTTAATGAAAGCCAAGAAAAGACAGAGGAACTGTTCTAGACTGAGAAAGACTAAAGCGTTATAACTAAATGCAAGGTATGACCCAGAGATATATACTTTTTGCAACTGACATTCTGGGGACAATTAATTAAACTGGAAAAGAGTCTGAGAATTAGATGATAGTAATTTATCAATATTAATTGCCTGATTTGGGCTGCCATATTGTGCTTATTTATGGTAGAAAAATACTCTCATTTGTATTGAGTATAAAAGAGAACTTTGTAAAATTCGATTTTTCCGCAGATAGATAAATGTCCCAGTAGCATTTATTGACTAGGCAATGCTCTCCTCACTGCCACTGATGCTACTTCAATGACCTTCAATTTTCCAGGCATATTGGGTCCAGTTCTGGCCTCTAATTCCATTTTACTGGCCTCTATCTTGGGGCCATAAGATCATTTTGTTTGCTGGAAAACATTTTCATGTAAGAAAAATTAAAAGCCATTTGTAACTAATTTATCATGAATCCAGGAGGTCTCAGAATTGCTCCCCTCTCACTCCTCCCTCCCCTTACGTCCTCCATGCCAACCACCAAGAGACTGCTCTATCTTTCTCTCTCTCTCACACACACATACCACACACACGCGCGCGCACACACACACACACACACGCGCGCGCGCGCGCACACACACACACACACACACACACAGGGCCTGTGAACCTGATACTATTTCTGAAACAGCAGCTGTGCTCCTCTATCTCCACACACACTGTCAGCAAGAAGCGAGACCTCGCCGCCCGCCTGCAGCTTTCTCCATTACTGCTTCCCCACTGCTTGGCTCCTGACCCTTGCTAAGGCTTTCTATGTTTGAAAATAAAACCTCCAAGAGCTCCTTTCTTAACATCTTTGGAAAGAAATAGCCGGTCGCCCTTGGTTTAGAATATTGCCCACTAATAGGGAAAGCATGTGAGCAAGGGAAACAGTAATGGAGGCCTCTTCCATGGTAGCCGATGAGCCCCAGTACACGGATGAGGGTCTCACATTAGAGGATCCCCTGACAGCCTAAGGAGTAACTCTTAAGGGTTAGCCTCCTGACCAGCTGCATCAGCATTATTTGGAAACTCATTAGAAATGCAAGTTTTCAAGACACACTCAGACCTACTGAGTCAGAAACTCTGGGGACAGTGCCCAGAAATCTGTGTGTTGCTTTCTAGTCTGTTCTTTTCTTTCCATAGCTTTGATGCACTGAAGGCTGAGAACCTCTGACCTGAAGGTCTTCCTCAAAGACATGATCTCTAAACCTCTGTGACTGAGGGTACTTTCACAAATACTCCAGGCTGCTTCCTGGGGAGGGTTAGCTTTCCCGGCTCTGCTGACCACAGAGTTGGGCACATGACTTCCTTTGGCCCCTAGAGTCTGAGCAGAAGAGCCTTGTGTCCCCTGCAGGCAGAAGTTGTAAGAGGCAGCAGGTACTTCACTGTGTCCACCCCACACCTGTCTGGGAAATAAGCAATGTCCCAGCTCGAGCTACTCCATCACCTGGGTTCTGGAGTGAAGAGGATGTGGGACAGAGCCACAGCCCCCCACGATGGACACAGCAAAGGTAAGAAACAAGCTTTGCTTTGGGGGCCATTGAGTTGTCCAGGGCTTTGTTGCTGAAGAAACGGGAACCCTAGCAGAACCAGTTAGCCCTGTCTATGTTACTTGAGTCAAAAGCGACAAAACTGGACCAATTGGGTGAGTACGTCCCCTCGTAAAGAAAAGACGCGTGACCTGCGTACGTCTTCGGCCCCTCCTTGGCTAAGCGGCCACAGACATCTCACCTCCAGCCAGGCCACAGTCTAAGAAGCAGTTGCCATCTCACATGCCACTGCCACATGCAGGCGAGCACCGTCTCTGAGGACGTCTTGCCAGAGGGAGGGCGGAAGAGTCAGCGCTGTCTTTGTGCCTTACACCCAACTGGTTCCTGCTCGAGCAGCTTCAGTGTGAAGACGCCAACGCACTGACTCGGGGACTCAGGAAGTCGGGAGGACACTGGCATGTGCTGCTTCTTCGACCCACACTGAGATCCCCAGATCAGACTTGGGGTGTTGAGCTAACCCCAGAGGAGGAAACCAGGGAGCTCCCTCCTGTACCCAAAGTCCCTGTTGATTCAAGAGACTATAAAATAGGCCGCAAGACTTCCTGGACACAAGACGGTGATTTGCCGGCTGCTTCAGGAAGGCCCGCCGGTGCCTCTCACCTAAGGCCATCGATCTCGTGATCTGGTCTGCACTTCTGTTAATAACCGACCAGACTGTCTGCAACCAGTCCTGAGAGTCAATGCTAAGGACACATCCTCTACCAAGCTGTTCTTCCCCCAACTGTCTACTTTCTCTGCAGGCTGGAAAGCAGCTGGTGCTCTACAGAGTCACTGAATTCTCTATTTCCTTGTCCACATCAGTATCCTTGACTGGTCACATTTATCACAACGGAGCTAGACCCCCCCACACACATTCTATCCTACTTCTTAAACCTGTTACTGATTGACCAAAGTCAATTTAATGTGAAATTCAAATGAAGCATGACATTAGCTCCAAGCACTGTTGCTAAGAGATGACCTCATTATAATTCCAAAATCCAAAAGCTCCTGTTAACCTCTTTGACTCAGCGTAAATCTTATACCCTTAAGAGAAAGAATCATTCACTAGGACTCAGGCATGGACACAGTACTCAGGGAGTGAAGGGTAAGAATAATTGTGTGATAACTACTCTAAGCAAGTATGGCATCTTCTGACCATTAAAAAAAAAATCAGGCCCCACGACAATGTTAATATTCTTCGCCCTACTGAAGTATACACATAAAAATGGCCAAGATGGGACATTTTATGTGTTTTTCTTTCAATTAAAAAGTAATAAGTCTGATCCAGTTAGTCCCTTGCCGCGTGCCTTGGAACCTCCACGCAGTTGGGAAAGCCACAGCATAGGGGAAGGGGCGAGGATGGATGCCCCGCAGCCTGACTCTGCCCTCCGCTGGGACCCTGGCTGCCCCAGGACTGCTCTGAGCTCCACACCACAGCAGTGCATTAGTTTCCTGGGGCTGCTAGGGCACCAGACAACAATGCTGTGGATACTTAAAGCAGCAGATGTGTGCTTCTCAAAGCTCTGGACACCAGAAGTCTAAAACCAAGAAGCTGGCCAGGCTTTGCCCCTCCGCAGGCTCCAGGGGATGTGTTCCCTGTCTCTCTCTAGCTTCTGGTAGACGGTGGCAATTCTTGGTACCTCTCAACAATAGATCTGTATATCCATGTCTCCAAACTCCCTTCCTTCTAAGGACATCAGCCACTGGAGTTAGGGTCCAGGCTATTCCATCACCACCTTTTCTTGGTGACATCTACAAAGTGTCTACCCCTAAACAAGGTCACACTCACAGGTACCAGGAGTTAGGACTTCAACATATCTTTTTCTGAGAGACATTATCCAACTCACAGCTATCTGGGACATTTCTTTCTTTCAAATTTATTTGGCCAAAGCAAAAATCAGAAATTCTCAAAAGGGACATTATAAGGAAAGTAAAAGTTTAATAAACAACAACAGCAACAATAAAAAAAAATAGAAAACACAAAAAGCATTAAACTGGAGATAGACTGCTGAAATTCTGTCACAGTTCACCTTGCCCCTCCAATACCCTTTTCAGCCCCTCTTCTCCACAGGCCCAGGTAGTGTGGAAAGGCACAGGAGTGGTGGGTGGGCAGCTCCCAAAGGGATATAAGCCTCCACTCCTTTTCAGTGTGCCACAGGCTGGCCGTCGCCTTGCACAGCCCGAAAGGCAGGAGAATAGTTTTCCCCAAGATGCTTATGATCTCTGTCCAAGCACCACGGTTTGAGATGCAGCACAGCCCCCTTCTATTGGGGTCAGCCAGATTTCTCAGGGGTGGGGGTGGGGGTGGGGGGTGTCATAGCAAAGGGCAAGTGTGACTTGTTCCAGCCAGCCCTACTTACCAAATCAAACCCGTTCACAAAGGCTCCTTCTCCTGAATCTTATGGAATGTAATTTTGACTTTTCCATGAAGAATAAATCTCCAGCTCTGTAAGTCAGCACCTTTCCACTAAATCTCCCATCACCATGGCAACAGAGAGGTCTCATTCTCATTCAACGGAGAGGCAACTGACAATCACTGTGCCTTCATCCTGAGGACACAGACCCGGCTTGAGGGGGAGCTCCATCTCCCTCGACCTGCTTCTCCTCTTCCTCATTTCTCCTTTCTGCTAAAAAGACAAAACAGAAGGTCTGTGGAGCAGAATATTTAGGAGCAGTTCCCTACTAGCAGCTCCCCTTTCCCCCCACCAGTCCAGTACTACATTCCTCCAAACTGTCATGTTCCATTTTGTTCCTGGATCCTAGATAGACCACGAAAGAAAAGAAAAGAAAATGTCAATTACAAAAGAACAAAAAAAGGAAGTTCATTAACTAGACAAGAAAGGAGAAATATGGAGGAAGTAAGAACTATCTGCCTTTGTTACTTGTGTTCCTGGCTCCAAATACAAGAAATAAATACACGTGCATGTTGGAATTTTTTATATGCCTAGATAGCTAATCTCACAGGTCAACTGAATTTTCCAGGCTACTGAATTCTATTGTCGTTCGAAAAGAAGATGGGAAAATTCAGTGAAGTTTATTGTGAAAAAAGTTAAATAAATCTAACTTCATTGCTAAAGTGGTATTATTGACTTCTCAACTACAGAATGCAGAACTACAAAAATGCATTCTCCACCAGCTTCTTTTTAACTCTATGCTGCTATGGCAGTGTCTATCAAAAGCCTTTAAAATTTTGTACATTTTAACTCATAATTCCATTTCTACGAATTTACTTAAAGAAACTAATGAGGTATGTGTGCAAATATTTGTGAACAAGGATATTCACTTTTGAATCATTTATAATACCCAAAATTTGGAAATAATTTAAATGTCTAGTGTTAGGTAAATGATGGTACATATTAAAAACAGTATTTCTGAGGGATCCTTAAGGATATGAAGGAAAGTATTTCTGTACACACTGAAATGTGATTCTCTGGCTACACTAACAACAAAAGACAAGATTACAGACAGCTAAGCTCTGCAGCTAGGTGGTAGGGTTAGCTCTTGGGTGCAAACCTCAGCACTGATAAAAAAAAAAAATGCAAATGCCTTAAGCATTTGTGGTGAAGGTGACAGTGTGGCACCCGGGAAGGATGGTCTTTCACGAATAGAGCTGGATCAATTATTTTTCCACATTGAAGAGAAAAAAAGCATTTTGACCTTTCCTTCATGCCTACACAAAAAGTCATAAAAAACTGTATGCAGTTGATGGACAACCTAAACCTATCTACACACACAACCTAACCGTGGAAACAAAACTTTAAAAAATGTAAGTTTTAAAAGGAAATGTATGCAAACAGTTCAGTGGCCTTAGGATAGGCAAAACTTTCTTATATTTTGAATAAGAAAGGCTAGCTTACTTTAAAAACAATTTTAAAAATAAACTGAATTTTACTAAAATGAGAAAATTCTGCTTACCAAAAAAAAAAAAAAAAAAAAACAATTAAAATAGCTACAGGGGCTGGGGATTTAGCTCAGTGATTAGAGTGCTTGCCTTGCAAGCACAAGGGCCTGAGTTCAATCCCCGGCACCACCAAAAAAAAAAAAAAAAAAATAGCTACAGGAAGGGGGATACTTGCAAAACATAGAGCCAACAGAAGATATGTATTTAGAACATACAAAAATCCCACCAAAAATGACAGACCTTGTCGCATAGTAAAATTTTTTAAAGGCTGGGGGTATACGATGGTAGAACACTTGCCTAGTGTGTGCAAGGCCCCAGGGTTAATCTTCAGTACTGAAAAAAAATCAAATTTTAGATAGCTAACCAGACAGACAGATAAATGTGCACAAAGGTGTCCATCTTCGTCAAACGTCAGGAGGATACAAATTTAAACTACAAAGTGATACTGCTACATGTCCATCTGAGGAGCTAAAACAAAATAGACAAATATCACTATTTGGTGGCAAGAATGTAAAGCAGCTGAAATTCTCATGTAGCTCTAGTCAGACTAAGCTGGTATATAACTTTGGAGACTTTGGGCAGTATCTATTACATCTGAGCACATGCATGCCACGAACTAGCAATTCCATTCCTAGTTACAGCTGGGCATAGTAGTGCACACCTGTGATTCGAGCACTTGGGAGGCTGAGGCAGAAGGATCATGAGCTTGAGGTTACCCTAGACTGTACAGCAAGACCCTGTCAAAAAATGAAGGAAGGAAGGAAGGAAGGAAGGAAGGAAGGAAGGAAGGAAAGGGAAGGAGGGAGGGAGGAAAGCTTAGAAGGATGGAAATGTTCAAAAAATGCTCATAATAGTAGTACTTGTAAATAGCTCAAAACTGGAAATGACTCAAATGTCCATCAATCAGAGTAAATAAGTTGTGGTATATTTATAAATTATACTACTGAATTATGTGATACACATACCATAGATAAATCTCACAAGCATACTATTCAACAGAAGAGACTAAACATAAGACAAAAAAAATATTGTGTGATTCCATGCATACGAACTTTAAAACAGGCAGCACTAACGTCGGGCTCCTCCGGAGACCGCCGCCTCAGCGGCGCGGGTGGCGGGAGTCACAGCTGCGCCATGTTGACTTCTTCAATTTGACTTGCTAGCTGTCAGTATAGATAATAGCTATGAAAAATCATTATGCTATAAACTTGTGAGGCACTTTTCTGAATGTATATTTCACACAAAAATTCACACATGAAGCTATCCTAATGGCTTAAAATTAGAGATTCATTTAACTTGTGGAAAACTAAAATCAAACCGACAAACAGCCTGAGACGGAGCCGCCGCGCGCTTCCGGCCGCCCCCCCCCCCGCCGAGGGCACTTCCGGCCTGCGCGCCTGCTCCGTTCAGTGCGCCTGCGCGGCCTGCTCCGGTCAGTGCGCTTGCGCAGAGCCGGCACTGCCCTCGTCCCCGCTTCTAGAATTTCTTCCTTCTTGCCCTTTCCCTGCCCTTTCTGGAAACCGCTTTACACGTTTTTATTTTAATGGATTGTGTTATTGAGACAGCGCCTCACCAAGTCCCGGAGTCGCCCAGGCCAGGCTCAAGCCTGCGACCCTCCGCGCCTCCGCTGCCAGAGCGCTGGGATTCGGGCAGGAGCCGAAGGCCGGTCCCTTCGCACAGACAGCCTGCTCCCTCCCTGCGCCAGTCTAAATTCTCTACACACGGTGTCATTCCTCCTCCCCGTGTGTGCGCCGTGCCTTTAAAAAGAGTTGGAAATCTGTACGATCCTGGAGCACAATTCAGCCTGCCCCAAATGTGGGCCTCAGTTTCTCCTAAGAGTCTACAGATTCTTTTTTTTTTTTTTTTGGTGGTGCTGGGGATCGAACTCAGGCCCTTGTGCTTGCAAGGCAAGCACTCTAATCACTGAGCTAAATCCCCAGCCCCGAGTCTCCAGATTCTTAAGCAACAAGAAGTGTGGAGGTCGGCAACAGAGACCCAGAATGGTGCCCGACGATGTAGACTAGGATCCAGTCCCTGCCTGCTGCTCTTTCAGGCCGAGCTTGTGAGTTTCATACTCAAGGTTGCGCAAGGCCTGTGACATTTCTTCTCTGCATTATGGAAAGGGCGAGGTAAAAAGCCAAAAACCG
Organism: Hystrix cristata; assembly: GCA_004026905.1. Classification (NCBI taxonomy): domain Eukaryota; kingdom Metazoa; phylum Chordata; class Mammalia; order Rodentia; family Hystricidae; genus Hystrix; species Hystrix cristata. Next base: position 80,680 of record PVJO010001354.1, on the reverse strand, counting down.
AAGGCTGCTGACCGACTCTAGGGAATTGAGTATGCTTTGTATTTTAGTCATTGCCATTCTTTATAATTTCCAACTGTTCTACAGTGCTACGCATTAAAGTTATTTGTAAAAGAAAGCTTTGTTAATTGGACAGCAATGAAGCAAAATTGTTCTCTGTGAACTTCGAGTCCTATAGAAGTAATTCACAGAGTTTCCCACTGAGCTGAGTAACTAGAGAATCCTTTCTAAGCCTACAGGGCCAGAAGGAGAGACCTGATCTTATTCTTGAGACTGTGCCGATCAGTTTGCCTCTCCCCAAGTCTCGTAAGATGCACAGAGAGACTTCGTATGAGGGCTCCTGAAAGGTACCCTTCGGGGGCAGAGGTGTTTCTGACCTGAAATGACTTGGGGAACCGGTGGCGAGTCACCCAAGCTGAGATGTGGTGTGTGGGTGTCTGCCGCTGCTGTTCAACACTTGAGTGCATATTTTTTCTATTTTCTGGGACTCTGCAGGGTAGAGCTGAGAATAATTAAAGAGAAATGCAAATCAAGAAATAAGCTTGGTTATAGTTTAAGTCACTGGAGGAAGACAAAGTAAAAAGCAGTACAAATTGTATTTCAACACAGAATTGATTTCCTGAAAGATACCATTGATCAACATTTTTTTTCTGAAGCAAATGACCTTTGAAAGAGCTCGTGTTTTGAACAGAGTCAAGTCTATCCCCATCTGAATGGTAATTCTTGGCCCTGGGCCTTCGTGCCTTCTTTTCCTTCAGACGTCACTCTGAGAAGACTTGGTTATGAACGAATGAATTCCAGGGCAACTTCTAAGAGGTCATTGGCTGCCTCCCTCCGACATATAAACCAAGAACCTCTTGAAGAGAACCCTGAAGTATTCCAGTGTACAGAAGCAGGGAGTTGGTGTATGATGGCTTTAAATTGTGAGAGAGAAATTGTGTTAGAAAAGAAACAAAAACCTATATAATTTTCAGAATTCATTTTTAACAGTCTTTCCCGCCCACTCTGTGTGAGGGCCAGTGCTAAAATCTGGCATCTGCAGAGAAAAACTCTATCACCCCAGAACCTCCACAACCACGCACAGAGTCGCTCCAACCGCCAGCCTTCCAAAAGCCCTCCACAGATAGCCCACACTCCCTGACGGCCCTCCCACAGTTACCCTCACAGCCCTGAGTCGCCACCCTCCCTGCCTCCACTGCCACCCCACAGCCACATGGATCTGCCGTTAGCCCTTCGAAGCCCCTACGTTCTTCTTTTCCTTCCTCCTGCCAGTCTGGCTGACTTCTGCTCAACCCTCAGGCCATGATTCAGATCTTTCTTCCAAGAAAAAAATACCTAAGTCCTCCCCAGCTCTTCTGCTGACACTTTCACTTAGAATATCTCCCCTGAACAAACTCACAGGGACACAAGGAGACAAAAATGAAATACCTTTATGACTGTTTCTGATGACGCTCACCATTCCGCATGATGACACACAGCTAACGCTCCTTGAGCACTTGTTACATGCCAGACATGTTTCTAGTGCATGATGCATATTAAACAATTTATTCCTCACAATAACCCTAAGACTGGTAGGAGTAGGTCTGTTATCATCCTGATTTTACAGATGAAGAAACAGAAGTATCAAGGGATTAAATGACTTTGCCCAAGTTCCCCAAGCTGGTAAGAGAATTATTTAATGTGCACAGCTCCCAGATGTATGCCTCCAGCCTTGAGCTTTTCTGTGAGCTTGCAGTTTGATGGACAACTCCATTTGGAGGACCACAAACTGAACGTGTCCCCAGCTGAACTCATCTATCTCCAGACATGTGTGTCGTGTGATCTTTGTTGCCTCTTTTGCTAATAGCACAGTCGTGCCCCCAAGAATCCAAGCTCAAAAGCCTGTGTACCCCTGATTCTGCTTTTTACCTGCCCTTGTAGCTATCGATCCTGCATCATAATACTCTGACATCTGTTCTCTGCTTCCCCTTCCCTTTGCCAGCGCTCCACTTCAGAATCTCGTGACTGCATATTCACTCTACTTGTTGGCTACACATCTACAACCACTCTCATCCCATCCACTTTATACACACATCAAAGACCTCTCACAACTGCCCACTATTCCCATACTGAGTGAAAACACTCCTACTGGTTATCTCAACTACTTTTAGCACTTGGGCTCAAGGTGCCTTTCAGGATTGTTATCCTACTTCCTTTCATGTTCCCTGTGCCAAGTTGGGTGTTTCCCCAACCCCTTCCATCTCATCTGCATGTCTCATGCCATAGAGATGCCCTAAGCCTCAAGTATTACAACGTGCATCCAGGCACCTCCCAAATGACCTGTCCTCCACACAGTGTTGGGTGGTCATGCCGAATAAATACGCCTTCTCCCCACCTTGAAACTCTGTGTTTCTCTGAACTATGTGTTGTGTTATAGGTGCTTGAGTGCCTGTCACAGCCTCCTGGAAGGAATGGTTTGCACCTTGCTCTTCTTCATCCCCATCAGGAGCCAGGATGGTGTCCTGGCATGGTAAATGTTAACATGTACACTTAAGTTCTATATAGTTATAAAGAATTACATTGAATTGACTGTAAATAAAATGAGCACTGTCGTGGCTGCACACTGGCAAAAAAGGGGTTAACGCTCTTAGCAGCAGGCAACAAAGCCTTCGCTGCTCTATGATCCCAAGACCTTAACAAACCTTTGATGGAAGGCCTTTTCATTCCTCCCAAGAATCCCATCTTCTCTGAAGGCATGTGTAGACCTGCTCATCACCTTATTATCTAAAGCTAAAGACCTTCGGGAAGCAAGAGGACGTGGCCTTGTCAAAACCGCAACTGGAAACATGATTTTAAACACAGTACAAATGCTCCTGGAAGATCTGCAAGGTACTAAGTGATCCAGGAAAAAGACATTCTTTAGATAATCCCATTTGCTGCCTAGACAAACCCTTATAAAAAACTTCAGTCTCTCACCCTGGCTGTGCAATTCCTGTCTTAGAAATCCACCTGCTGTCTTCCTTGGTGGTGTACTCTGATGTAAATAAACTCTTGTCTTTTCAACACTCGTTGTCTAGCGGGAAAATTCTTTTAGCCACCCATGTCACTGGCCCTGCATATGCCATCTCACATGGCAAGCACCAAGCCTTCCCCAGGAAAGAGTTCTGTTCAGTCTTCCCAGGCAGGCTTACAAAAGATTATTAAAGGTCATAGTAAATATGGAAACAATATAACACTTTCCCATGACAAATCTAAGATAAACTCTTGGCCAAACAGTAGAGTTAGTGCGTTTAAAACCAAAATATTTGAAAAATATATAAAATAAAATAAAAAACATTTTAGCCAGGTTCAGTGATGCGTGCCTATAATGCCAGCACTCTGGGAGACTGAGGCAAGAGGATTACAAGTTGGAGCCCAGCCTGGCAACTTAGTGAGACCCTGTCTCAAAATTTTTAAAAAAACAAAGTGTAAATAAGGACTAAAATGTATTACATTGGGAAAGGGAAGAAATTATTCCAATGGGAAGGGGAACGAGGAAGGGGAGGGGATAAGGGAAAGGAGGGACAAGAGAAAACAGAATAGAAGAAAAAATGGAAACAAAGCTTTTGTAAATAAGGAGGGAGGAGAGGTTGAGGGGAAGGGAGGGGAATGGGAGCAAAAGAAGCAGCAAGACATATCATGTACAGGTACAAATTCCATATGATTAATGTAACCATTATGTATATCTAAAATGTACCACTAAAATAAAATTTAAAAGAAAAGTTAAATCAGGATGCAGCTCAGTACAAGGGCCCTGTGTTCATTCCCAGTAACAAAAAAATTTTTTTTTTACAAAAATGAAACCTGGGTGCCAATTGTGTGCACCAATAAAGGCCTGGCTGAGTAGTTTAAGGTCTATATGAAACTGTTTTGTTTTGTTTTGTTTTGGTGGTGGGGATTGAACTCAGGGCCTTGTGCTTGCAAGGCAAGCACTCTAATCACTGAGCTAAATCCCCAGGCCCTATATGAAACAGTCAACTGTATACAAACCTCGTAAATCCTGGCATTTTGTCTCATGAAATCAAAGAATGAAATTGTGGACAAAAGAAGGACCGGAGAGTGTTTAATGGAAATAAGCTCTTGGATTTGGATTTCCAGGAGAGGATTCCTAAAGTGGGAATGCTAGAGAGCTTTCTTGGTCTTGGCCTTATATGGATAAGCAAAGTGGGGTAAGGGTGGGGGTGGTCGTGTTGAAGTTTTAACAAGTCAATTACTCAGCAGGCAGAGTTAAAAGCAAACCAGTTGTTCTCTCCAGTATTTCTAACGTTCCTCCAAAGCCCAGAGGGAGGCAGGAGCTGTCAACTGACTCAGCATATTCAGCCTTAATCTCTTTAAAGGAAGGGTCCTTATCTGCCCATTCTAGCCTTTTTCTCCTTTCTCATAGGTTTACTTTTGCATTTCTAGGCTTACCTAGCTGCATGGCTTGAATCAGCTCTGGACTCCATGTGCGTGCTGCTTTTTTATCCAGCCGACTCTATCCTAGGCCTCCCCTTGACTAACTGCCTACTTACAAGCAAACCAACTGCCTAGTGCACTCTACTAAACAAATTTTTTGGTGGCTACAGGTGGGCATTAAAACAGTTGTGTGAAGCTCCAGTATGGGAGTGAAAATTTGGAAACAGTCTAGAGCAGGTGTTGCTGAGACAACTATAACATCATGGCCACCGAACATGCCACAAGATGGAGGACAATGGGTCCGTGTCCCTGGTGCACCCATGAGATGACAGAAGAGCTGTGACACGCTGGCCAACCTGCAGCCAAGAGACTCAGGCTGGATCCCTGAGATGAGAACAGGAAAGAGGAGCCCCCGGAGGAGAGGTCACTGCTCCTGGTGAGATGACTGTCACTATGTCCTTTCTTTTGTTATTCACTCATAATGCATTCCACATTGTACTATAATAAGTATTTCTTGTCTGGCAAAAAAAAAAAACTGGATAATTTACTGAATATGTGAATAAGAAATCGATAGCATCCCTCTAGGATTTTCCCTTCCTAGAAAAATCAAGGTTAAAAGTCCCTTGCCAAAGAAAAATCTTTCTTGGCCAAAGAGAAATCTGATTGCAGGGTTGTATAAAATATAGAATAGGTAACTTACAGGGACATAAGATGAGTAGTGGCCAAGATCTTTCAGCAAGGGAGTGGGGAAGCAACACCTTTGGTTACAGAATTGAGGAAAACGTTCCAGACCCGGACAGTGGTGAAGGTTATGCAATATTGAGAATCTGCTCCATGCCACCAAGCCTATCATTTAAAACAAGGCTAAATATTAAATTTCATTTAGATTAATTCTATCACTGACCTGTCTCTGGAAAATAAGGGCAGCAATAACACAATAATAAGTAAATCTGGAAGGGAGGGGAATGGCAGGTGGGCCAAGAGCTTGCCCAGGTAGCACTCAGCAGATGACACAAGCTGTGCAGACGCCGGTTCCACGGCCAGTGGAGAAGGGCTTCCAGGTGCTGGCTCCTGCTGTGGGCCAGAGCTGCTGAAGGAGCTTCAGGTGGAGCTCGCACAGCTCCGCAGGTGGGACTTCAGCTTGGTCTGGAGCTGGCCCTGCAGTTACAAGAGAAGAAACTATCACTGACTGTCCCTGTCCCTTCAGGGGGCAGAACCTTCCCTCTGCCTGTCAGAAACAGCTCTGGGCACCAACGCAGCCCCGGGACGTCCCCCCAGACTGCATCCCTCCAGCGACTGCTGAGTGTCTCGATGTTCCTGGGTCACTGAGCATCTAGAAGCTTTGCTGTGTGTGAAGGCCCGTCCCCTCCCTACACACCCACAGACCCGTGCTCCAGTCCTCCTCAGCCCGGGGCTCTGTGTCGGATGGGGGCGGTTTGAAGACTGGCAGGTCCAGGAGAAGCTCGCCAGGGCATCGGCCTGGGAGTGCGGCTCCAGAGGGGCTTCAATGACGCAAGAGGTGGACCTGGGGAAGGCAGGTAGGCAGCAGGCTTGGTCTCTCCTCCCACACTACCTGCCTAGGGCACCTGCGGGGATGGACACGCAGGCCTCCTGCTTGGTCGATGCAACGTCCGGCCCCTCCCTCCCCAGCTGCAACTGGCGAGGCCAGGCCAGGCCTGGGCAGCCCTGAGAGGCTGACAGAAGGCTCCATGGGGAGGAATCCTTGTTCAGCGGTGTGACACTGCTGCCTTCCTCAAGGAAGCCTGACACACTATCCATCTGCCCCTCCCCAGTGGCAGGTCAGCTCCGTGAGGCCAGAGATCGGTGTCTGCTATGTCTGTGCACGCAAGGGCACAGGACTGCTGCTCCACAAATATCTGAGAAGCGAGGGGTCAGTAGGACTCTGTCCCACTCTGCCTCTCCACAGTCTCAAGCTCATTTAGCGATGTGCTGCCCTGTTCTCTTCCGGCCACCTCTTACACTGCTGTGTATCCACATCTAGGGAGGCCAGGAGGGCATCACATCTACTGTAACGCGAGCAGTATCTTTTCAGCTCTCCAGGGTGACTTTGTGGCCCCCAAATAGCACTGAAACCCAAAACAGCAGGGATTGCATCTGCTCTGTGGATGAGATCATGGTCAATACCTAGAGAAGCGTCTGCACATAGCGTATCTTCAGGTACATGCGTGGACTGCTGGTACCCACCTGCTCTTCCTATCCAGGAGGCCCTGCTCCAGCGGGCTCCCCCAGGTTGTGCTGCGCACCTCCCCACACTGTCCTCATTGTGTAGACCTCACCAGGCTGGCAGCAGACTGATTTCCGCTCCACGATGAGACATGGAATTGGTGATCTGCCCAAGACTGATCAGGAGAGTTTGGGGATGAAGCAAAGACCAACGTCCAAATGGTCCATAGGGGATGGAGGGGGAACAGAAAGGACCCAACCAACGGGGGATTCTCACATGAAAAGTTAAATTTCAGAAGGGACACCTACAAATATTCACATTATCAGACCAGCTTGTTAGCTGAGGAGAGCCCGTATATAACTTCATACATGAAAAACAACCACCGCAAGTCCTGAGACAACCTCCCACTGTAGAGATGAGAAAACAGAGGCTCATACTGGGTGGTCAGGTCCATTTATGAGGACACACAGAATATTCCCTAGGTTTCTGTTGAAAAGTCCCCAGGAAGGAATCAGGTCTGGCTTCATTAGCCATGTAAGGCAGAATGGCTGTGTTCACTGCCTCCTTTATACAATGTCATTTAGCCAAGGGAGGCCCACCCTGTGGCCTGCAGGGGCTGCATAAGTTCCGTGAGACCGCAAGTGCCAAAGAAATGGGTGAAGTAGCAAGGGCCTGATGCTTTGGGTGAGCACAATTCTGCTGATGTGATGCCGTGTAAGAGCTGGAGATGGGGGAAGTCTGATCAGGCCGTGCTGTGTGTTCACCTGGGCCCTGGATTTACAGTGAGGTGAAATGGCAGAATTAAATTGTGACAGCAAGCAAATGACTTAGTGTCCATGTCCCTTTTCTGATGCCCCCACCAAGGTGTGGACAGTGACCTTGCACCTGGCCGAGCTGCAGGCTGAGCAGAGAGGATGTGTTTGCTGAGGACACAGACTCCAGAGTCTTCTGTTCACCAAGCCCTGCAGTGCAGTGTTGAAGTCTCCTCCTCTGGGCCTCGAGACAGAGACCCTCTGCTCACAGGCACTCCCTGCACCCAAGCTGGTACCTGTTGTTATTGTGGGGATCCGGTGCTGGCACAGACACACGACACACAGACCCCCGGTGACCAGCTCCAGGCTGATGTCCCGTATGCAGCTCTGTTGGGACAGTGCCCAGCAGCCGGCTGTGAGCCTGAGGTTCTGCCCAACCACCATTTGGGCTGTTTTTGCTACAGACAACCTTGTGCTCCCCAAACAGCAAAGCGCCCTGTGATGGGCTTCCAGCCAAGGTGGACAGTGATGACTAAGAGCTATGGACACACGCTGGGCACTGCCCTTCTCCCCCTGCCAGTCCTGTCCTGTGGGGGGTGGAATGTGACGGGACTCAGGCTCACAGCCTCCTGGCACAGGAGGAACTTCACTCACGACCCCGTCCAGTCCCCCGACAAACACACTGAGGACAAAGCGCGGGAGTTGTGCAGAGGCACTCACGGTGGTGGCCAGGCCTAAATGAACCTGCAGTGGACTCAGTGGCTCCGAGTGGGTGATGGCCAGGCCTAGGGACATCCGTCCTGGGCTCCCTCTGGTCTCTGAGCAAGGGCTAGTGAGATCTGCCCTGTGCCACCCACGGCATTTGGGAGGTTCGAAGCGCCTGGACTGAGTGAACCATCTTCTCACTCGTTCCCGAGTGCTCTCCTTCCTCCCGGTGCTGAGGCTGTGGCCTCGAGTCCTGGGAAAGCAGTGCAGTGTGTTTGCTGCTGTCTGTCTCCAGCCGAGTGACTGACGAGGCAGCGGTCACTAGACTGGGGCGGCAGTTGACTGAAGGGCTCTAGGTTCTGTTTGGACCTGTTACCAAGGAAGTGAGGTCACGTGTTGGGTCCACAGCTGTGCGTCCACCTCTGATAAGAAGACCCTATGGCCCCCCTTTCTTTTCATAGTGAAATAAATCTGTCTGTTCCTTAGAAACAGCAAGTGAAAAACAAGGAAAGCCGTCTGTGATGTTAGACTCTGGTGGGCACAGTTCGGAGGGTACTTTTCCATCCAAAGGGTCCATTCTCTCTGAAGATGCAGTGTTTGGAGGCATCCCTCAGAGATCTGTCAAATTTTAGGGTGATTTTCTTCATGAGTTGATTTTAGTTTCATTTCTATTTCGATAGGGAGTATAGAGATGTTCCAAAATTTCCCGGAACAATTTTCCTTAAAGTGTATAAAAGTTTCAAGTTATAGCCCATGCATAAATAGGAGTGGAGGATTCATAGTAGGTTTTAAATTTCAGGTGCATATGAATGCTTATGTGTTCATACATAGATACTGAACTCAGTCACACATTGTCACATGCAGTACTGCAACATGGTGTGAGGAGGGACAGCAAGTGGTGATTGCAAGGTGAAGTCTTTGTAAGGCCGTGGAGAGCCTCACCCGGTGTTGATGAAGGCCACAGGCACACATCTCTGGGAAACTGTCTCGTGGCCTCAGCTGTCCCTTCCCGTCCTCCCATCACAGGTAGACCATGTGCTTCGTGTCCCTGGTGCAGAGTTTGCCTTTTCTAGAGGGGATGGGGTGTAACTATTCAGTAGAAATGCTCTTTGGTTGGTCTTACTCAAGCAGCGTCACCATCCTGGGTTCCATCTCTGCTGTCCATTGCATACCACCACGTGGATGAACCACGACTCGTTCATGCATCCACATGCTAATGACTGTTTGCTCTGTTTCCAGTATTGACCCTTGAAAACGAAGCTGCTATGACCATCCTCACACACGTGTTTGTATGGATATAGACTTTCATTCTCAGGGGAAAATACCTAGATGTGAAATTGTTAGATCATATTGCCACTGTCTGTTTTACTTGGAAATTGGTAATGTATCTTTTGAAGTGGTTGGTTTCTTTTTGTTTGTTTTTTTATACACAGCCTCTTTGTCACTTTACTGTGTTAATATGATATACTACTCCTCAGTAATTTGATAATGGGTAATGCATAATATATTTGCTGTCTGCAGAATATTTCTTCAATTTTTAAAGTTTTTTTATTTTAATGTAATACATGTAGATATTAATAAAGAAAATATAAAAGCCTTCTTCTATTAAAAAAAATAAAATTTCACAACAAAGTCATTAAAGAATAACAATAGTTAATGCATTGTGTATCATAATCTTAAAATAATGGCCAAAATGTTACTCAGAGTTTAAGTCATAGACAATAAAGACACTCTTATGTAGAAAAACAAACAGATAAAAGCTCAAAACTTTCTCTTCAATTAAATGAAGCAAATTATATATTAAAATATTTTTGAAACAAAAAATAATTGCATGAATCTATACTTGTTGATGTAAGATATCTGTGATGTTATTTGACAAAAAAATACGTTATGTGACAAGATTTTATTAGCATTTTTAAATGTACATGTGTGTATCAAAAAAAGAGAGAAAGATGAAAGAAGAAAGAAAGAAAGAAAGAAAGAAAGAGAGAGAGAGAGAGAGAAAGAAAGAAAGAAAGAAAAGCCAAGCCAAGCCTGCAAAAATGCATTTCAAATGCAAGTATTAATTGTCTCCCAGTGATGAAATTAAGACTCTCCGGGATTTTTTTCTTGTTTGCTTTTGAGACAGGGTCTCGCTCTGCAGTGCAGGCTGGCTTTGGACTCACTATGTAGTCCAGGCTGGCCTTGCTCTTGCGGCAATCTGCCTCAGCCTTCTGCGTACTAGGGTTACAGGTGTACACCACCACGCCTGGCTAATTTGTTTCTTGTTCTAAACTTTTCCTGAATTTTGGCAGTCAGAAAAAAAAAATATTGAACTGTCATTGAGGACGCAGGGGTCATGGGCATCACAACTGTGTGCCGCGGTGTGCACGAAGACACTGCTATTCTTGGAGACACACTATGAGATAATAGCAGATACAATTTTTTTATTGTCTATGCTGGATGCAGTGTTAAGGGTTTTTTGTTTGTTTGCTTTTTGCGGTACTGGCTATTGAACCCAGAGCCTTCGTACTGAGCTACACCTTGTGCCCTTTTTGAGTTTTTGTTCATTTATTTGTTTGGTTGGTTATTTGGTAGATTGGTTACTTTTTTTTTTTTTTTTGGTGCTGGGAATCGAAGATTACTTATTTTTGAGGCAGGATAGCACTAAATTGCTAAATTGCTTCAGGCTGGGCTCTAACTCCTGATCATCCCACCTCAGCCTCCTGGAGTACTGGGATTGCAGGCCTGGCCACCACGCCCAGATTGCTAATACACAGATTAGTTTTTCCACCTCCTTGTCACAACAACCTTTCCCTCCTTTGTTTTTTTTTGTTTTTTTTTTTGTGGTGCCGGGGATCAAACTCAGGCCCTTGTGCTTACAAGGCAAGCACTCTAATCACTGAGCTGAATCCCCAGTCCCCCCTCCTTTGTTTTTATCACACGTTACTTTTTATATTAAACAGTTCACTTATTTATCTCCTTTACCGCGTATTCCTCCCCTCACTGGAATCCAGACTTCCTGAAGGTAGCCTGTCTCATCCATTTTGATCACTGCAGCATCCCTGGTACTGACAGCAGTGTCCGGCACCTTAGTGCTCAGTAAATGTTGTGTGAGTGGGTGAGCAACTTCCTGACACAATTTCGAGGACTGTTCTTATTTTCCAGTGAGGACTCCCAAAGAGGCCCAAGTTTGCCCAAAGCCACACAGCTAGAGCAGAGCTGAGACCCAGATCTCGGCGCCTCCGGGCGCTTTGTTCTCAACCACTGTCTCCTGTTTAAACTGGAGCCTGTCTGCACTCCGTCGAAGAGACAGCCAGGGAGATTTGACACCAACTTGAAGTATGGTTTCCTCCTGCATAATAGGCAGATCATCGCAGACTAAATGGGGTGCTGTCATCTGCGATAGCCACCGTACCGTACCAGGCAGAGGTTTTCAGATCAAAAGCAGGAGGGATGAGGCCCTCATTAATGCAGAAGAAATGGGAAATGACCTCTTGTTTAAAGCCATCTTAAAAAACAGACGATTGTGAATATAAGAAGTTGTACTGAAGAGATGGTAATTTCACAAAGGATGAGGGTTTTTCAGGGTGCCCAGCACTGTGCAGGAAGCAGCACACCAGCGCGTGGGCCTCACGGTGGCTGTGGCAGCAAAATGATGCTGGCTGTGAAGACAGCTCCCCTGACTTGCCCTGACCACCAGCCACGGCACTGGCACAGGACTTCCATGTGGAAATCTATTCCCCTGGGGAGGCGGGCGGCATGTGAGAAGTCAGCAGCCCTGACAGTGTGTGCAGCCCAGCACCAAGCTGCGTGGCTCCTGCTTTTCTTGGAACACGGGGGCTTAGAGAGGGAGTCCTCTGACCAGCAGAAGGGTGCTCTCCAGCCTCACTGGCAACTTGATTTCTCGCTGCAAATTAAGCAATTGGCCGTCTGAGTTGTTAGACTTTCGCAAGGTCGATGACACGGAGGGACTGAGTGAGTGCTGTGGACCTGACAGCTTGTGGGAGCTCTAACAAATCCAGTGTCCGGGTATTCAGTGGGGAAGCCCACCCTGATTGCAGTGATAGTTCCACCCCTGCACCTCTTGCCCACAGACATACCTGCTTATCCACATATACTCACACTCACATGTGCTCACACACACTCACATGCACATATGTGTAATACCAGTGTGGCTGTTTGGCTGGCAACCTTCCTAGGTCCCATCCTCGTCTCGCCTTCCCTACAAAGTCATGCAGTTAGAAAAAGACAAGAAGCATTTCCTTCTGATGTGCTTCTGTTTGTCTTCAGCGGCTGCTCAGCTTTCATAGAGGGTGAGCGAGCTCAGCTCAGCCCAAAGTCCACCTGGATCCAACAGCCTCTTCCCCACAGTTCCTCCCAGGCTGTTCCTCACAGCAGCCAGGCAGTAAGGCTGCTTCCCTTGGAGAAGCAGGTGAGCTGGGCCAACCAGGTACTGGACAGAGCTGAGGAGACTCAGCACCTTTCTTACTCTCCCTCCTATGTCAGGTCCTTGGCTCTTTCTCTTCAGGAGCTGAGAACTGGCAAAGGCCAGCCCAGGGTGCCATCAAACATACATGTTTGATGTTGAAAAACACAAGACTACCCAGGTGTTGTGTTGCCACCTATAGTCCCAGCTACTTGGGAGGTTGAAACAGGAGGATCTCTTGAGCCCAGGAGTTCGAGAGCAGCTGGGGCAACACACAGACCCCATGGAAAGAAAAGGAGAGAGAGAGAGAGAGAGAGAGAGAATAAAACACCTAAAAAGCCATTCTCAACTGCATCTACTCCTTAAGCTGATATTTCTGGCCAATTCACTCAGAAAATTCCTAAAGTTCTTTATGACCTTCAAGGCCATAATGAACTGGTCCTTAGTTACTCTCTGACTGCTCCCCCTGTCCTGCTTATTCCATTGCAGCCTCAGACTCCTCAGTGTCCCCCTGATGCACCCCTATGTGGCTGTTTTAAAACTGTATCTCTTCTTTTCCTTGTATTTGAAATACTTTCCCCTCACTTTATTTAGGTCTTCATTTGGCTATCATCTTATCAGGGATACCTGCACAACATAACTGGACAATGTAGCAGCTCTGCCCGCCTCTTACTCTTTATTTTCTCACCCTGGTTTACATTTCTTTCTAGTTCCTGTTCCCCACTGGCATTCTACACATGTGCTCATGCTCTGACTTCTTCCCTAGAATGCAGGCTACTTGAGAGCAGGGACTGTGTCTGATTTAACGGCTATTTCTCCAGGGTTTCAACAGTGCACACCCAGGGTGTCAATCAATAAATATGTGCCAAAATAAGGAATTGTAGTTCTCCTTCTCCACTTCTCTTTTTCTTCATTATTTCACATACTTCCCCATAAGTCTTCACAAAGGATGTTTGAAGTGGAACCCCGGAGGGGCTCCAGTGATCACTTACTTTATCTGGGTGCAAGACAGGAGAGTAGCCACACACTGAGAATTAGCCAGTTGGAGTCCTTTATTAGCCAGTGGTACAGAGCGTGTTCCTGCACTCAAAGAAACTCTCGGCCCCGATGAAAGGCAGAGCAGGGTTTTTAAAGGCAGAAACCACAATTACAGCCAGCAGATGTTTGTGACAGCTACCGATAAGTTCCCTAACTGTACATCGCATTATCTCAGTTATGTCTGGCTAGTGGAATTCTCAGGCAGTTACCAGTTACAAATTTATGGGCTTACCTTAAATCACAAGGCATGAGAGACAGGGGTTGAACTGAACACAGGGTACGAGGGAGGGGAACACCAGAAAAGACAAATCCTCCCAGATAGCAGATGTCCAAGGTCTTCTAAAGTTCAGGGTTGGTTCAAAATGGAGTCAGATTTCAACATGGCGATAATTGGTCTTTTCATGTTGACTCTAGAAGGGTGGCATTTCTCCTCAAGGTGTTAGGTCCACTTAGGTTGAGAAGGGGCTTCAATCATCAGCTTGCGCTACAGAGAACTACTAAAGGCAACTCCAGAATCATTCTGAGAGGTCACGGCCAAATGCATCTTTTGGAGAGGGATGTTCTCTGGTTTGAAAAATTGCTTTAATGGGCCTTTTAGTTCTGCAAAGAGAAGCCTAGATCTTGGGTGGGATAAAAGGCAGAGAAAAGAGGGCAAAGTTTTGCTCTCAGACTATAATAAAAGATTTCTATACCGGTCAGAGAGGTTTTGATGTTTTCTAGTTCCACCGCCTGATCTGAAACACTAAAGTCTAAGCAGAATGTAAGGAACAAAGTAAAATGGAGAGGTTAGTCTGTTCGACACGACAGAGAGACAAGAATGAAGACAAGATCTGAAGGTGCTTCTGACAAAGTTGGACATTTGACGTTCAGTTTTATGTTTTATGTTCTTTGAAAAATCCCACTCATAACCCTAAGTCTTCCAGTAAAGCCAGATCCACTAGCAAAGCCAGCGGCGTCAGTGCTGCCCTGGGGAGCCCGAGGAACATGGCGTGACTTCCCAGAGACGACACGGGCGGCGTGTCCTCGGGAAGTGCTGGGTACCAATGAGATGGCGAGGGTGAAGGATGAGAACCCGTAAGCAGGGAGTCAGAGGTGTTGTTCCAGAAAACGTAACCATCTATAGACAGTCTAGAAATTTGGAACAGGAGACAGAATTTCTTGCAATCAATATGATATCCCTATTTGGATAGTGGAGGACAGGAAATCTGAAAGAATATGGGACTTGGGGTCACTCTGGATCACAGTATGCAGACTTGAATCTTGGTAGTTTTACAGTTTTTAGACTTTAACTAAGAAGCCTTTCAATCAAATGAAATGTTACGTGGAAGCTGATGTATAAAACATAAAAACTGAGTTGCTGTGATAACGGGGACAGGTGTTAAAATGTATGTCTGCTTGGCCTTCCTCAGTGCCCATGTTGGCCTTCAGGCACCCCTGTGGGACGCCCATACACCAGAGACACAGCTTCAAAACCACCATCTAGAACCCAAAGCTGGAATCTGCTTTTCGATATCCAGACAGTTGATCATCCTGCCAGACTCTTCTGACTGCTTGGTACCTGCTAAGCAGCCAGCCCCTTCCTGGGGGGGTGTTCGTCCTCCTCCTGAGTAGATTCTTCAACCTCTGCCGACTGGTCTTAGTGGAAAAAAGTCAAAATAAGCCTAATTCTTTCCATGTCACAACTCTTCAATTCTTAGAAGTCCTTTACTCTCCCTTAAACTGTATTTGTTCCAAGTTAAATGTTCTTCATCCTCCAACTGTTGTCAAACTATTCTTAAATTCATATATTACTTGGGATCAGAAATTACTAGCATCAATTGGAAAAACAAATTGAGCAGAGGAAGGGCATTCACTTAAAACAAGGCTGCACAGCAGAGGGGCACAACCACACACACAGCAAAATGGGAGGAGTCGAGTTAAAAACAACCTAGGAAACATCTTTCCTCGTTAGCCCTGCTAAGGGGCTGGAAATCCAGCCCAACTTCATTCAGCTCAGGGACACACCCAGGGTCACTCCCGGCCCTGGCAGTCACCGAATCAGGGACAGAAGGGGTTAGGTATCAGCAGCGGTGGCATTGAGCTCTTCATGTAGTATTCTTGAAACACTCCTCGGCATCTGGGCTCAGGACTGCAGGACAGTTTTTCCTAGTGTGGCCAGTTTCAGCTCATCTTAATTAACTAATTGCATCTCCTTGGGCAATACCGTGGACCCTGGCACCGTTTGGTAATAATCGCTGGACTCAGGATCTGTACTTGGTTTTGGTGGCTCTATGGGGTGGAGGGGAGTTTGAAGGTGAGGGCCAGTCGCATAGCTAGGAAGTGCATGTGTGACCAGCTCACTATGGCAGGCTCCCAACCATGACTACGTCCGCCTCAAACACAATCTGAGGCACCAAGGTGCTTCCCATGCAAATGGGCAGGGGCTCGAGGCCTGGAGATGAGCAAGCCGTGCAAGCCAACCGTCAGGGGACCAAGAAGCAGCCACCTGATAGCGGCCAATGCCTGTCTCTCTGCTGCGCAGCTGAGCTGGGTCCTTCACCTGTGCCGAGGTTGTTCTGTATCAACTGTGCGACGCTGGCAAGTTTGTTCAGTAGCAGAACACGGGACAGTTCTCAGGTGATTCTGATACAGCCCCCGAGGCCTGAGGCGGCTTCGTGGGAGAGGGTCAGTGTCTGGCTCTTACGGTGTCAGGGTTTGTGAAGGCGGTGGCGGGGTAGGGGTGCTGACGGAGTATAACGTTTCAGTTCTATTGGACTTGAAGGAAGCGCCTCCAGAAAACCAAGAGAAATGTGCTCCGGTTTCCTCCAGCAGACTATCTCTAAATCTGACAAAGAACATGTCTATGCCCAGTCGCCGCTGTGTATGCAAAAAGATGGAAAAGAACCGTCGCATTAATCCTCATTTCTGTCTCACAGCCTCCTTTATTTGGACCCTACACCTCTTAGAAGAAGCAATGTGGTTTCACTATGTAAGGTCTTTTCTCCACAAATTGAATGCTACAGCATGCTCTTGGATTCTCAAAGTTTCATGTGCAAATAATTCTGAATGTAAGTGAATTCAGGTCATCTGACTGAAGGAAGAAAGTAACCTGATGTTGGCTGGGAGTTATTAAAACAGAAGCTTAGGAGGGCAGTTAATTCACGGAAAAGAGAACATATATGAATGCATGTATACATACATACACACGTGTATACATATGTCACTCTTACACACACGTGGAAAAATAATCCATGATAAAAATAAAACAAGATAGACCTATTCTTAGCTAGGTTTTGGTTTTATGTAAGTCCATGCTCTGCTCCTTGCCGGCTGTGACTGTGAACAAACTATTTAACTGCTTTGAGATTATTGTAGTTTCCTTATTTACAAAATGGCAACAATTTGCACTGTGCAAGACTCTGATGAAGACTAAGAGAATCTATGTGCTACCCAGGTTATTAAATGGACAAACACCACTGAAAGATGTCCAGAGGGGCAATTTTGACCAGGCTATGCAAACTTTCTTTCTTCCATATGTTATGTGAAGAGAAAAGAAGGGGAAATGGAAATCAGAGAAGGGCCACAGAGGAGAGTCGCTCGACCATGGAGGGAACTGCATTCATTTATCTCTGTCTGTGCACTCTAGAGTAATCCGCTAAGGACAAGCAAGAAATGCACCACTCAACAGAGGCAGATAAAGCATGGATCTTAAGGTCTCAGCAACCCACCTCCCACCATCCTCCTGCAACAGAGCAAGGAGACAGGGAGACTTGCTGTGGGTGCAGGGAAGGTTGGACATGGAGAAGCTCCACAGTCCTTTGTCATGTTTTACATACTACGAAATCCTGGCCCAATTCATGTGCTTATTTTATTTCACATTTATAACTAGCCTGAGGAAAGGGTAACCAAAAGCATAACTAAGATTCTGAGTTTGCTCAGTGGTAGAGTGCTTCCCTAGTGTGTGTGAGGCTCTAGGTTTCATCCACAGCAGAAGGAATGGGGGAGTGAGGGAGGAAGGAAGGGAGAGAAGGAAGGAAGGAAGGAAGGGAGGGAGGAAAGGAAGGAAGGACAAATCTGAGCTGTGCTGTCCAGAGCAGTCATCTAGTAAGGGCTCAAACAGAAGGCAAGCCTGGATCTCCTCCTTATTGTAGTTTTCTCCTTTCTACTCACTGTCTGTGGGCCTTCTCAGGGAATGCAACCTGGATGGGTCGGGGAGGGGAGTCGAAGGACCCCTCCACACGGCCCTCTACCACCAGACAGGGTTGGTTAAATGCCAGCCTTTAGCATGTTCCATGGGGTTTCCAGAGGGGATCCTAGCAGGAGTGAGCCCCGGTTGCCCAGAGTGGTAATCACTTATCCATAAAACAAATGCTTCTTGGCTTCTCCACTTCCCCCCGTGTCCCCCTGGGATCCTTTCCTATGGAAGCACCAGCATCAAGTCATTACCTGACCTACTTTCAGAGGAACTCAAATTGAGACAAATTCCAAAATTCAGATGGTTGCTGCTACTGCCGTTATATCTTCAGTTACTTTACATTCCTACCAGTCCCAAAAGTAATAATGACCAGGGGTGGCTGATCAGTCAGACCCTGAGAATAACTCTTTCAAGGCTTGAGAAAGGGAAGATCATCCTCCACATACAGCTAACTGCTCCTGCAGTTCCACAAAGTGTCCATCCTGCCAACAGCTCTCAAATTTCACAGCAAGGTGGTAAAGGTTTTCAAGGGCCTCTACCAATACACAGGTACAGATCCAGTTTGGCTGTTTTTAGCCAGAAAAACAACAGGTTTTAACATATATCCCAAAAGTAGGATATTATTTCTCAATTTAAGAAAATCACCGAATTCACAGTAGTAAGAGAAAACCACATATGTGCTGAAAGCACTTACATTATGGAGAATAAGAACAATTGCCTCAACACGCAATCTAGATTTCTCAACTCTGCACACATACTTTTGGGAGATTCTGAGAGATTTCAATATAATACTAAAAATGACCAGTTACTTTTTTTAGTAAAAAAAGATTCCCAATTCCTGGTAGTTGACTTCATAGTCGACTGTATGGGTCTATGGGCTGAGGGTGTTCCGATTTTAAAACATATGTGTGTAACATTCTCATAGGAAATTTAGTGGCAGCACCACTCACCAACGCGAGATGGGCATTTTCCTCAGTTTGTCTGGTCCTGAGATGCCAGACGCCAAGTTACATGTAAAAAACTCACACAGCAGTTTTGTTTTATAAGACTAACCGTTTATTTAACAAAATGGACTTTCTACATTTAAAATTTCTGGGAAGTAAGACTCACATTCTACAGTATCCATCATTACAAAACAGTTAATTATAAATTTAGATCATCTAGAATGCTTCCTCTAATGATTGAGATTTATCGTCATTTAGTGAGGACAAGTGGCAGTTTCTGGGAAGCCCACACCTCATTGCCAGAGACCGGACGCATCTCCAGGTCAAACCTCCCTTCGCCCTGCGCTGGCCCTCCCAGGACTCTTTACAGCAGAAAAGGAGGAAGCCACCTTCTCTATGTTTGTTTCTCAGCGCAAGTGTAAGTCATTTTCACTTGGGCAAGAACCCAAAGGTATGCGAGGCCACACTCTCTGCTCCTTACTCACGCTCCCTGGCAAGGCCAAGGTGCTCTGTGGATAACACACAGCCCCGCGCCCAGGCCCGCTCGGGCAGCCTGAGGGCTACGGTCGCTTGTGCCTCACGGACTCTGGGGGCTCCATCCCCAGGTGCAAAGTGCATTCTCCAGGCTTCTCCAGGGCGAAGGCCGGGTGCACCCCCTCCCTGAACCTGTGCTGCACGACGAAGAGCAGCTGCCCGCTGCCCGCGTTGAGAAACACCAGCCTCTGGCCGGTGCAGTCCAGCAGGATGCCCACACGGGCTGGACACTCGCTCACCTGGACGTCGCTCGCCACGCCGCTGGAGAAGAACGTGTATCTGGAGCGAGACGAATGGGAAATTTTAGAATTCGGGAAATCCGGCAGAATTTGGAAGGAAATTCCCTCGGAAATAAACCGATTTTTCAGTCATTAGCTTCAACTAAAAATAACAAGTTGCAATAATGTTGTCCCAAATACTTTCCCAAATTCCTCCTGTATGCTAAATGCATAGCTCACCCCAACAAACATTTTGAATAACTCTCTCCTTCTACATTAGGAGGCTGTCCCAGAATAACCAGCACATGCCTCCCTTGTGATTTTTCTCAACATTCTAATTCTTTGCCAGCTGCCCACATGTTTTAACTACCGCATTCATGGTGTGTCATTCTTTTGAATAAAACTCCTTGGAGGCTGCCATGTATTTAAAAAGTACCACAGCCTTGCCTTGCATACAGTGTATTAATTTTACAGTTTTCAAGATTTGTAGGTAACTTACATAAGGGTAACTTACATGAGATTTAAAAGAAAGATTTCATTATTTTGCTAGCTGCGTGCTTTGAATACATTCCCCCACCCCAAACCAATTTCCCCTTCCAACTTCCCCATGTTTTCCGCAGCTTTGCAGCCAGAGGGTTTGCCTTTGATTTCTCTCTTTAATTCAAATAACTCTAACACATGCTCTTGGGGAATATTCGTGTATCTGGCACTCCCCTGGGCACTCTGCAGGACACCAGGGACTACCGAGGAACCCACACTGCACAGAGCAGACAGGAAAAGCTGACACCAAGTGAAACCAGGACAAGGGCTGACAATAGCTGTCAGGGCACACTGGGCTCTGATGTCTACTCAACACATTTCATGCACTGTTTTGGTTGGGAAAGGAAGTTCGAGGCCAGGCTAAGAGGGAGAAAGTGGTGACCTGAAAAGCTTAATTGCCCCAGGCAAAAACATAACACAAATTTAGGGCTTTCTCCTACCAGACTTAGAAATGAAGAGTGAGGCTCCAAAATGAAGAGAAGGGAAGGAATGAGAGATGGAAGAGAGGAAAAGAGATGAGCGAGAAATCCTCTAAAGAGCAGAAGCGGGGGGCATACTCAAGTAGTAGGATGGTCTAGGGAGCGGGGTAAGCACTCAGGCAGAAGGGACCAAGGTTCTTTAGACCTGTGATGTCTGTCTCAAGGCCCAGAAATACAAGTGTTTCAGGGACAGCAAGTCGGCAGCTTCAATGCCCTGCTAATGACAGGACATTACGAAGTTCTGGAAGCCAGAGCCACACAAGCATCTCATGAGGCAATGACAGGAAGCAGCGGTGGGACAAGGGCTCTTAGAGAAGACTGCGGGGACAGAAGAGCTCATGTTCAGCCAGCAAGAATGTGCAGAAGAGACCCAAGCAGTGAGGGTGGCAGGAAAGAGGAAGAGGGACCCCAATGAGGTGACTCCCTCCCTTGCCTATAAAGTCCCCATCTTGTCAGCACCCAGCCAGCCCTGCCACAGAAGCCAGGGAGGGAAAGATGGCCTGAAGCCTTGACTCCACCACTTCCACAGGATTTGGAACCCACCCAGCCCTGCTTCCACCTCCATTTCCTACACACCAGCTCCTCCATGTTAGGTTTGGACCTTAAGCGTCCCCAGCAGACCAGGCTTGGTCATCAGCCTGTGGTGCTACTGGGAAGTGGTGGGCCCTGTATGAGGGGGTCTCATGGGAGGAAGTGAGATCACGATGGTGTGCCTTGGAGGAGACACTAGAACCCCACCCCGTTCTCTCTCTCCCTCTGCTTCCCAGCCTTCGGGAGGTGAATATGTCTCTCCTACCACGTGTTCCTGCCATAATGCACCACACTGCCACAGAGCCAAAGCCACCAGGCCAAGGGAACATGGGCTGAAAGCTCTGAAACAGTAATCCAAAATAAGCCGTAGCACCTGGCAAACTGATTGCTCAGGTATTTTATCACAGTGTGAGAAAGCTACCACATTCCACTTAGCTCAACACTGAACTGAAGCCAAGCCTGACTGTCTGGGGCCTGACCCTGGGGACAAGGACCACCCAGAAGCCTGACTAAACCCCTGCAGGACCCTGGAGCTGCCTGCTATCCAAAGGCCCTCAGTCCAACGACTCCGCTGCTAGCCCAGACCCAGCCCAGCCCCTCACCCCACACTGGCAACCGTTCCCTCTGAGCTGGTTTCTACGTGGTTCCCAGAGGGGCTCCTGGCAGGAGTGAGCCTCAGTCACCAGAGTGGTAACGATCCATCCATAAAACAGATGCGTCTTGGCTTCCCCTTTCATGTCTCTCTTTTCCCACTTTTCCACGTTCCCCCTGAAATCCCCTCCTGTGGAAACCCAACCCCTGGTACACATCAGTGCCCAGGGAAAGGCTGGAGACTCCCTTCTTCCTCCTTATGTGGATTCCTTTTCGGGAAGGAGCCCTTTTAGCATCATCTTGTGGTGTCTCTGTATCTCAGGTGAGTTTAAAAGGAAAAACTGGCCGTGCATAGCCCAGCTGCCTTTTCCCTACCTCTTCCCTACCTCTCGGTCATGGGGAGACACACATTCTTCTCTGATACTCCAGGGACCAACTCTGCTCTGCAGGGGGAAGGTGGAGGTGACCTCGCCAGGCCTCTGGGTGGGTCTATCTGCCCAACAGCAGCATTCGACACCAGAAACTCTCTTGTCCTCAGGTATAGGTCACATTCTGTAAAATTACTTTCCTTGATAATCAGACTAATAGTTCAGTCTCCATGTATTTGACTCTTAACATCTTTCTTATTTGGCTCGGTACCTGGGCAGGGAGGGCCAATGCTGCTTACTAGGATAACCTGGGGGAGAGGCAGGGCCCAGCTTACCTCTGTGGCTCCGAGCAGTGCATGTACCATGAGGTCTCTCCCTGTCCCAGCATCCCGGCCCGCACCGCTGAGCTGGAGCAGATGCCAAGTCGATAAGCTGGGCAGTCCGTGACCGTGGTTTCCCAGTAATGCTGGCCACAGGCAGGCAGCTCCTCACCCAGCACTGATGGGATTCTGCAAGCAAAGTTGATCGGATGAAGCTTAGCACAGGGATCCAGCCATTGCCTCCTCAGCAGCCACATTCACAACCTCGCACACCTTTTATGCAGAATTCTATCTTTGGAAACTGCTGGAATTGGCCTCAAGTCACTCTCTGTCCATTGTGCTCCTAACCCCAACCAGATCATGCATTCAGCTTGTGGCATGCTGCCACTCCCAAAGGAGCTGGGACCTGGAAATCACTACAATAATGGCCAGAAGAAAAGAAATGGCACGATCTCTGCTTTTAGGAGCTGAAGGTGGGAAAGCAACTTGCGAAGTTTTCTTCCAAAACTTGCAGAGAAAGAATCTCCACAGCCTTCTCACACAGTGAGCTTCCTGGGCACACTGAGCAAATGAGGCAGAGCCCTTCAACGGTCAGGCAGCTGGCAGAGCCGGACTGCCAGAGCAGAGGTGCCCCTGTCGGGGGGGGGCTCTTTCGCGTAGTGGCCCACACTCTTCGTGACTCTGGTCTCTTCGAATGGCAGCGGATGCCCCACGGGCTCAGGATCAAGGCCCCTTTCTCTCTCATCTTGGCTATTTTTACCCAGGGCACAATGCAATGAACCCAAGCACTTCCAACTGACGACGGTGACCTTGTTTGCATGAACTGCTCAGTTTTACCTAGAAATGGCTGAGACAGCAAGGAGGCATTTTTAATTCCGGCAGCGTTAACAGTCAGCACCTTCTCCCTCTCCCCTTTAACAGATGAGCAAATGATTAATGTGAAGGAAGGTATCTCGCTCTCTTATCTTTACCCACAACCTCATCTCAGAGAGGCAGCTATAGGTGAGCCCCGGTCCCTGGAGCAAAGCCTGGCTGTCCGATATTTATGAGCTAATTTTCAGGTTAAAACGAAATAAACAAAATTCTATAAACTATATTACAGTTTCCATCAGTTATTATCTGTGAACCATGGCCAACATTCAGCCAATTTCTTTTTTGATTTTTTTTTCGTGAACCCTAAAACAGACAGAAAAGCCCAATCTATTTTTTAAATCTTTTTTTTCTAAATCCATTCAGGTGTATATTTTTAGCACTCACAATGTGCCAGGGCTCATACTAGATTCTGAAGACTCAAAGATACACAGGGTAGGAGCAAGTAGCTGGCACAGGACTCGGCACTTATTAGTTCCTTCATACAGATTAAGACGAGAGGTGGCAGGGCGCACGACGGGCTTGGGCACTGTCAGCAGCAGGAAGCCCTCAGCTGAGTCCCAGACGGGTGAGAAGCAGCCTGGTAGGCACAGTGGAGTCCCGGCCCTGCTGCCTGTCTGGTGCTTCCCCAGGAGTGCTGACACCAGCAGGAGCATGCTGGGGATTTTCCGTATCTTCTCCCGCTTGGCCATTCTGACCCTCACAATAACCATGAGAAGCTGCAGGCAAATTCCAGGTCGGTCTCCCAGCCATCTTCAGCCTGTGATTCTTTTCTCTGATGCTTCTTTCCATGGGAACTACTGTAGGGTAGGAGTCTGTGACCAGAATCAGAACTCAATAAATCCCCTACTATTCCTTTTCAAGTGATTGATAGAAAATCTGATTTGTTATTGAAAATAACAGAATTATTACTGGACTGTGTTTTTCATTGAACCAGAAATAATACCTTAAAACAGCCAGCGTTTTAAACAAAACCATCTGTGCTTAGACTCCCAATAAAAATACTGACGCGTGCTCCGATTTATGAACCATCCCTGCCACTCCCCAGCCCCGTGGTGGGCTGTGAGTGCCCCAGGTGTGCACACGTTTGTATTCAGCACCATCTAGTGTGCCCTTTACCCCAGGAATGCACGCGGAGGTCCCGAGACGCGCGCGCTTTACCGCCGCACCCCTGCACTTACTCTCTCAGCCGTCTCCTCTCGGCGAAGCTGATCACCGTCCCATCGGAGGAGATCTGCAGAGCAGGATGAGCTGTCTCTCTCAACAACAGAAACCTGGTTCCTACGAGGGTGGGGAAGATAGGACGACATTGGCACAAGGTCAAGTGCTAGGTGAGCCCCACATTTCAGGACTTGGTCCTCCTTTCTTCTCTGACATCAGGATCCCCTCTGCAGTGTTTTCAGAGCCACAGCTGCTAACGTCATTCATGACACAGCACCAGTGCGGAAACTGGCTGGTCACTGCTACCTGCGCTACAGGTTTGTCCTCGCAGGTGTGTCCCAGGCCAGGGCCAGAAGCGTTCAGTTCACCTGCAGGCACACAGGCCCCACCCAGGGCTGTGGGCCGCATCCACACCTTCCCGGTGCCCTCCTGGGACTACAGGGAGAACACTCACGGGCAGGAGCCCTCCTCCCTTACGCTAGGGAGCCTGCCTGCACCCCCAGAAGGCCCACCCTCAGGGGCGAGTGACTTAACGTGCCTGCCCCCTCAGTCTTGTGCCATGTCTGGACCCAGGATAAGGTAACAAAATGATCACCTCTCATTTCTCACTTCCTTTCACAACAATGGAGAACAGCCAAACATTTTTTTTTGTTGTTGGCATCACACAGGTATTTTACCCAAAATGTCATGGAACAGTTTTATCACTTCTTCGAGTTATTCATTCATTCAAAACACATTAATTCGCACAAACCAGAATAAATGGAACAAGACTGGAGATTAGGAATAGCCTCATCCCACCACACACAACACCCCAGACTCACAGACTGCACCACACAGTGAGGGAAACATAGACCACATGGGAAAATTTCTAAAGCTGAGAATGCTCAGCCCCATCTCCAGGTCAGTTCAACCCACTCTCCCAAGTGGGTCCAGGGCATCACTGTGTTTTAAGCACCCTGAATGATTGCTGATCTCAAGCAGCCAAGCTCAAGAATCTCTGAACCAAAAAAATAAATGAAACGTCTTGACTCTTGACCAGTCTTGGGACCTTGAGACAAAACCTTGTCTGCCAGCAGGCTGGGTGCTGTCTGAAGCTGCCCTCTAAATATCTCCTGGGATCTTGGGAGGGAATGAATGAAATGCACAGAAATCGTTTGCTGCATGTGAAGTAGAAAGCACCTCTGGTGGAGATGAGGGCGACGTCACTCTGCTCACTTGTCCCAAACGCATTGGCGGCTCTCACGTAGAAAAAGTAATTCTCGTTGGGTTGGAGGTTAACTTTTAGCTGGAGCCCTTTAATTCCAGAGAAAGATCTAAGTACACAGGGAAAATAATTTCATGATAAGGTCACGTGCTAAATGACTCACATTTCAATTTGGCACTGAATAAACATCATTTATTAATGTCAAATAACTTATTTTCTTCCCTTTTTGTGATCATTGGAGTTGGCCAGCTCAAGTCAGCAAAATGGTCATTGTGCACTAAGGTTACTTTATCAAATCGTTTCTGTTCTTGTCAACTTCTGTCCAGTATGTACCTTCCAGAATGTTCTTTGGAAAAGAACCAGACACCTTTTAAAAATTTTTTTCAGAACAAAAAGCTAGTGATTTTGTGGTTAATGACTAAGAATATATTATTTCCCTTATTAATTTTTCTTTATTAAGTTTTTGGCTGAGAAGACTTTTGGATTGAGATGATGTTGAACCAATTTATGACACAAAGATCTTTAAAGAAGACAGTATCTTTTGTAACCAACCACCCTGGCAAGGAAAGAGAATTCCAACACTCCCTAAAAAATCCTCAAGGTTGCTACTTTTAGATGATCCATTTACATTCAAAGAAAGCGCTGGTAGGGTTATCTCTTGGCAGTGGGCTTGGCAAACACACTGTAACAGTCCACTATTTAAGTGCCAGTGGCCTTGCTGGGGTTGTGCACGAACTCTGTGGACTTGCAGAGATCTGGAAGAGCTTTGTGTTTTTTTACCATTCTCTTTAATCTGCTGGATATCGTGGCCTGGAGTTTTGACAGCAGCACACAGACCTCTTTCTGCAAGCCTCCATTTGGAAAAGACTTGCTGGAGTTACGAGCTAGGCCTCTGGCTAGCCAAAGAATCCCAGCCCAACTCCTGGAGAGCCCGAGCCCTGCTGGGAGACTGTGCGGCCTGCTCATCAGTGAAAATCACAGCACAGCTGCCTCACTGTTCACTCTCAGACATCTTTTTCTTTTCTTCTCTTTCTCCCCTTCTCTCCTTCTCTCTCGCGCTCTCTCTGTCTCTCTCTCTCCATGTATATCTCTATCTCTCTCTCCCCCCTTCCTCTCTCCATCCCTCTTTTTTGTTGTTGTTAATGAATGCAGTACGAAAGCATTAAAAATCAATGGGGGATATTTATACTTTTGTTGACTTACTTAACTACTCAAAATCTACTTTAGAGAACAGCATAGAGAATTAGAAAAATAAAAATGTATCACTGGCTCATAAAGTCTCCTGAATAACAATCTCACCCCTGCCCCACAGCACTCAGTATGATCCGAAGAAGGGAGGGGAGGGGAGAGGCCTGGAGCTGTCTGTGTGTCTGCTCTTTAATGCCTGTGCCTGGAATGTTCAGGACCAACCCTTCAGATAACACTGGCTGTTATTTCTGGACCCACCTAGCACTGGAGCAGGCCCTCCAGAGAACACTGTGTTTAGATGCACTGAGAACAGAAGGGTGAAACTGAGCCATGTGCCCACTGACACTAATTATGCTGCAGTTAATTAATGGAAAATCATGTCTTACGCTCGAGAATGTAATTGCAGACTAATATCTAGAATATTATTCTAAGGCAGATGTATTGCTTATTTTAATTGGATGAGTAAAGAAACATTTCAAATGTACACTAACTATAGTTAGTAATAAACTATCATCTCAATAAGCATACTCAGCCTGAACTGAATTTCATACTTCATTCACTCACTAAATAACCATTTACTGATCACTTACCCGTGTTTCTAAACTTTGTCTCTGCCTATTACCCTGACGCCCATGGGGGAAGTGGAAAGGAAGGACGGGGAAATTCCAGCTCTAGTGACTCAGTGGAACTTACTGGCATGATTTTGTACCGATACAGCTGTTACATACCAAGGATGGTGTTTTTTAGGTAAGGGTTTACTCTCGAGACTTATACAGTCTGTATAGGAGGAAATTTCTCATATATGGAAGGCTGCATGCTGTATTTCTTTACCCAGGTAAAGTTCACGAGACACCAAAGTCAAAATATGCGATCAGATCCTGCTGTCAGCACACGACACGCCGTGCAGTTTCAACACATGTGCACAATGCCTTCGCTGAGTCTACAAAATAAAAGCTCCAGGCACGAAAACAAGAGTAACACAAAAGCATGGTGATGTTTTACTGCTCACTAGCTGCCATCTTATGCTCCAGCACCAAGAACTAAGAGAAATAGTTCAGGCATGAGTGGCTCCTCTCCACACCCACTTATCCTGCCCAACTTCACTTAGATGTCACCCAAGTTTGCACGTCAGCAGTCCCTGTCTTTAAACAAATGAACACTTCCAAAATTTTGGAATTCACGATCTGAAGATTATGACTTTCTTGTTTCAGAAACAACAACCTGTCAGAACTGCAACCAAATCCACATGACCGATAATGAGCTTTGCCTAGTTTGCAGTAGAATTCAAGTTCACAGAACACCGCCTTAGTTACTTTTCTCTCATTGCTGAGACAAAATACCCAACACCCAGAGTTAGGGGAAGAAAGGTCCATTCGGCTCACAGTCAGTGGAGGTTTCAATCCACAATCGGCTGGATCCAAGGCAGGGTGGCCTGGCAGACAGGCAGAAGGCAGCAAGGTAAGCAAGCGATGCAACCAAGGGGCCTAAATAGCTTCTTCCTGTGCCTTATATCTTACCCAGGCTGCCTGGAGTAGGACGATGCTAAACCAGTCAGTGGATTGATTTAGTAATCACACACCCTTAATCCCAGCATCATACACTCTAGATCCAGCAACCTCTTACCACATGAGGCTTTGGGGGGACATCTAGACACAAACCATAACAAGACCCAAACAGCGGAATGTGAACAGGCTGCAAATGGAATCGCAGTTAAATGGCTGGTACTCAGCATTAAACACGTAAATGATAGGACTGAGGTCATAATTAGAATCTGGAGCCAGTTATGCAATTCAAAAGATAGGAAGGAACATAACTCAGATGGTCTTACTTTGGTTCATACATGTAAGACTCTCCCTACAAGCAGTGGGAGAGTGCACAGTGCAGTGGGAACGGATGGCTTCCTGTGTGGAAACTCCGGGGACGTAAGTGCAAGGAACACCCCGAAACGGACACAGCCACAAGTTGGCTGGTACAGTGTGGGCACGCACGGAGGTGGAACTCACGGAGCTCTGTGACTACAGAGCTTCAAAGGGTTCTCAACCTGCTCATCTCGCCTTGGCAGGACACAGGGCATTTGTTAAGCTCCAGTTCTATAAAGCAGAGAGAAATGATTTAAAAGAGACCCATCATCTCAGAAGTCCACCAGGCAGTCAGGTGCATGAGCTGGTGGTGGCCACTCTGGTTTCCGAGACCAAAGGGGTGGAAGCCACCAGACGGCTCATGGCTGTTCAATGCAAGCAAGGCCTCTCTAGCCTCAGCCTTTTTGTTCTTTAGTTTTTGTTAGGAATGTCAGGAAAAGTTCGTCACAACTAACCATAGATGACGGGTAAGAATACCTAAGGGAGAATTGAAAAGGATTTTCAGGAAGTATGAAATCATGAAGAATACCATGTTTATGGGGAAAATTACTAAAAGCACTCCCAGTAAGTCAGAGAGATGTAGGAGGTTAAAAATATTTGGAGGTAGGAGGTAAAACTATGACCATTTACAGATGATACAACTATTTACCAGAAACCCAAGAAAATCAACTGAAAACTCTTACATAAGAGAATCCAGTAAAATGGCTAGATATGAAACTAATACAAGAACTCAAAAATCTTCAAATACAACTAGACAGAAGATAAAAGAACTTACGGAGAATAGAGACAAGCATAAAAATGCATAAGGTTTATACAAAGAACACTTTTTAGATGGGAAAACACAAAAGACTTGAATAAAGGAAAAGACACATCACATCAGCTCTTCTACGGGGAAATGAAGCATCACAAAAACTTTAATCCTTCTTAAACTAATCTACAAATTTAATGTGATCTCTAAAAACAGTAAGTTGTTGGGAGCCAGCTGATAGAGGAAGCTATACAAACTGATTCTGAAAATAATGTGAAATATAAACTAGAAAACAAAAGTCACAAAGTGATCACCTAACCTGCCAGGGATCTAAATGGTGAAGTTATACTAATAAAAACAGTGTGGTACTAGGGTGCAAGTAATTGGGTGCATGGAACAGAATTACAGGGCTAGGGACAAAGCCAAAAACAGTCTCTGGAGTACAATATATTTGAATATACAAAGCATTTCAGATCACAAGAAAAAATGATGGATATTCTTATTAGGAGAGCTGAACAGCCACACTAAAAAAAAAAAAAAAATGGATCCCTACTTCATAGTTCCTATTGAAATAAATTCCAAATGACAAAATATGTACATACACACATATATGTGGAGAGACAGCCTTTAAAAATATTACACAAAAACTAAATGCTATTTTTAAAAGATATAAATTCAACTAAATTAACATTAAAAATTATGCATGACAAAATATATTCACAAAAAGATTTGCAACCCATATCACACATGAAAGTAAGCTTCCTTTTTAAAAAAGAAAAACAAGATTACTTATAAATCAGTAAGAAAAAATGCCACAGTCTAACAGGAAAAAGAAAAAACAAGTAAAGGAAATGAACAGTTCACAGAAAAGGAAGTACAAGACTCTGAAATATATGAAAAGACATTCAACCCAATGATAGGAACGCACGATTAAAAGATAATAAGATTCCATTCTATACCTATCAAAGATCGAAAGTTATACCATGTACAGGCAAGGTTACGAAAACCACTGCTCGCTGGAGTGTGAACAGCTATGACCTCTGCGGAGACTGTAAGGCATCATCTATCAAAATATCAAATGTACACACCTTTTAACCAGTCATTCTGCAAATATTTTTGCACATGTGTGAAATTATATATGCACGGACTTGTTTACTACAGCATTGAGATAGCAAGAAAACAAAACAACTTAAATACCTCTCAACTGGTCAAATACGTTAAATTACATTCTTAAAACAGGATACAACGGGATAATTTTCTTAAAAACTGAAGCAGTTCTATTATGTATTAATATGGTAGACTCACAAAAGCATATTTTAAGCAAGAAAAGGTGGTAAAATATACATACTATGCTACCATTTGTTGGAAAACTGTAGCTGCTTGTACATGTACAGATTATCTGAAAGGACAGATACATGCCCAGTAACTGTAATGGCCTCTGGAAATGAGAACTGAGTAAGTGAAGTACAGGTACAAAGGAAATTAATTTGCACTGCATTCCTTTTTGTACAGTATCTTTGGAATTTGTACCATAGGTACATATTATCTATACAAAACTAATTAAACAACTGACTTTTGAGAGCTATATTACCAGGTGAGAAAGAAGTCCAGGAGTTGATTGAATGTGTTTACAGAGTCTCCAAGTACAGATTCATTTGAACATTGTAAAGTGGCTTCTCTAGGAATCTGATAATTCAATAACCGGAGCAGGACGGAAGGAAGGAAGCCTGTGTTAAGGTAACTCATGGAGCTGCCAATTATGGGGGTGGCTGTTCCCTGCCCTTCTGTGCCCAATGGCTGGATCTAAGCACACATCCTCCCGAGGGAGCGGCGGCCTGCACACCGACAATGTGGCGGAACCCAGAACCATGACCCGGTAGTAGCCTGCAGATAGTGCCCACATCGTGGTGCACAGCAGATGGCTAAGTATTAACTATTTTTTAAAAACACAGTTGGTCCTTACTGGTATCACACCGGCAGCAGCCAGCCAGTCATCTCCATCTACTGTAAACCGTGAACGGCGCGCAGCCTGGGCCCCCTGGGACCAGCCAGGGAAGCAGTTTCCCAACTTGCCAGGCACCGGGGGCCTTCTGAACTAGGGTCTCTCATGAGCAGACTGTACATCTGAAAGAATGTTCAACAAACAGCCTAATTGATTTTTATCCTCAGTTAGGTTTGGGAAACATAATCCTAACATAGTATGGGGAGAGAAGGAGGTGGGAAGGAGAAACAAGAGCAAAGAAAACTACAGAAGCAACATGAAATATGAGAACAACTAACTAATGCCCATGGCCGTCTGGAGTCATATATAAAGCCTTGATTATAAACATGGAAAATTTAAGAGGAGAAATTTTGGCTAAATTTTTGAACAGAACTATTTTTCTTTTGATAACTTTGGATATCATGAGACTCAGTGTTAAGTAAATATAACCATTTGTTCACACCAGTGTAGAAAAAAACTTGGGGGCTGCACACTGACAAGCACAGGACTTCGGCTTTCCTGGAATCTCTCTTAAAAGCAGCAAGAGCCACACGTCCAGGAGAAACAGCCTGGGCCTCTGTTTTCTCTGTCGTTATTTCCAAAGCCTGAGTGGTACTGTGCATACTCCAGGCAAGGAACCCCAGGAGCTGGGTACCATTTGCTCCTCTAGATTCACCAAGCTCCCCTTTCCTCCCTGGCCAGGCACATGGACAACCACTTGCCATCTCCACAGCCCTGGCTTGACATTATGCTTTCAGATCCTGTGTAAAAAAATGGTTACATAGGGAATGTTCTGCCTCTTTTGTAAAACTGCTTTTAAAGACAATCACCAGGAGACAATCACTATTATCTTGTTCAATAGCCCTTATTTAAAGATCTACATGAAAAATTCTGTCTTCATCTTAGAGCTGAATGTCAAGAAATATAATTGTTTCTCTTAGTGAAATGTTGTGCTTCCTTTTAAAAAAGAGATGAGTTATGTAATCCTCTTTCTTCTCCCCCTTGTTCTTGCCGCCTCTCTCCAGTTTTCACTTTCACTGCCAGGAAGTTCAGATTGAATTTCATGCCCTGTTGAGGTTCTTAACCTGTGCATTCTCACAGCTTCTTCACCCCTCCATCGCCATTTTCGTTCTCACAAGGCTCTTTTGGTGGTTCTGTTACATCTAGGGGTTTTTTTGTTGTTGTTTGTTTGGGGGTTTTTTGGTTTGGTTTTTTTTTTTTTTTTTTTTTTAAACCAAGAACATGTATTGGTACATTGTATACATAACGATCACATTTATCATGGTTATTTTATACCTGTACATGATGTATCTTGGCTATATCTGGTCTTTTACTGTGAACATCTTAAATACTCCTGGCAATTGACAGAGCCCAAGTTAGAAGCAAGGGGACAGGTTGGTTTCCACTGACTGAGGTTTTACCGTACATCCAGAAGGTGTATGAGATTTTTAAGTGGTCAAAGTCAAAGTAGATTCATTTGGGAAGATTTCATTTAGAAAAACTAAATGCCAAGAATGCTGGGGGTGGGGGGATGAGTTCAGCTTCACACCCAATGACTCCCAAAGAGGGTGATTACAACCTGGACAGGAAAACAATACCAAGTAAAAATCAGGGATTACCAAACAGTGATTAACTCTTAAGGACTCCATGAATTTGGGGGCAATCACGTCAGTGACTCTGCTGGCATCCTGTGAAGCCAGCACACAGCAGGAGTGACATGGCTCTGCCCACGGGTGGCAGAGAAGGTCAAATCATTTGCTTTGACTGCTGGTCAGTCGTTGCCTATCCATCTGAAAGCTTAGTAACCAAGTGTTTTAAAAAGACAGAAATGCTGATGTCCCCACACCTGCTCAGGCAACACCTGGGACCTTCCCCTTCCAGTACCCGTCCTCACTCCGCAGAAGGAGATGCCGTTCCCGGCTGGAGTACCTACCCATCCTGCTCCTGCCTGACCAGGTCCGCCCATGAGCCAGAAGCAGGAGAAAGATGAGCTGAGGAGCCTGATTTCTCTCCCGGCGTCAGCCCGGGGAGGGTCTCCTGGCCCCACAGGAAGGCCAGGGTGCCAGGGAGCAGGAACCTCAGCCTTGACTACTTGCGGAGTATTGAGTCTCACAGATTTGTCATTCAGTGCACAGCTTCTGTCTGCACAGCCCACACAGCTAATCCCTGTACTATATTTCTCTCAGTTTTCCCTCCTCCACCCACACTTCTGCCGACTTCTCTCCGCACAGGAGAGACAGAGCAGCTGAGGAAACAGCAGAGCGATGGAAAATTTCTGAAAGTGTTTTGGGCCCACCCAACCTGAGGAGAGCATTCAAAGAAAAACAGGAAGAGGGCGATTGGAGTTCCCTCTGCCCCCGGCACACAAGCCAGGGGTGGTCACACCCACCCGCCTCCAGGACCGACAGGAGCCCACTGCTGGGACCAGGCCTCCGTGCCCACACACAAAAATATGCAACATTTTGTGAGGATTATGGAAGGGAAGCAATTGCTCAGCTATTTCAGACACTGCGTCACAGAACTTGGGAGCACAGTAGGTTGGTTCCTTTCGAACACCTACCACAATGAGGCCAACAAACACCTTAACTGGGGCCTTAACTGGAATGTCTAGCAGTCAGCACACTAGGAGACTGGATGTAGGTCTGAAGATGGATGGGACTCGCTAAAGAAAAAACATTCATGTCCCCAATCTGTAGGACAATCAACACTCTCCCTCCTCAAGTACACACGTGCACATGTGTATGTGTCATATTTAATATTACTAATCTTTCACCCTCTTTTTCATTTCCTTTCAACTTCTCTTCCTACACCAAACCAGAGTTTTTAAGGCTACCTGTTGTTGTTTTCTTAAATTTTTTTTTTTTTTTTTGTCAGGGACTGGGGATGGGAAAGAAATTGGAACTCTTTTAGTTCTTGTTCTCTCTCCAGTTAGAGACTCCAGCCAGTTAGATGCCTCAAAGTGGGCAAGAACAAAACGTGACTGGCTAATCCCGTCCATTCACTCACTTATTTCACAGACTTTTACAGAGCATCTGCACAGGTTAGCTCCCCATCATTGCCTCCTTTATGATCAAGGCACCATGGAACTGAGCCACGTCTAAAAGAAGTAATCTTTTGGGGCAGGGGGGTCCCGGGGGTCTAACTCAGGGCCTTGCACTTGCTGGGCAAGCGCTCTACCACTTGAGCTAAATCTCCAACCCCTAAGAGAAGGAATCTTTGCTCTGCTTTAATTCCCTTCAGCGCCCTCTGGGTCAATTTTTGGTTCTAGTTGAGGATAGGGTTTTTCATGGAACCCAGAAGTTTTACAAAGGTTGTACGACCAATGTATAAACGAGAGCATCAGTGTTCTTTTCTCTAAGTGGTCCATAGAAGGGTTTCTAGCCCACAAATTCGTCCATCTCTTTGTTAAGCATCCAAGCACTAAAATTAACACATACACCATTCTTCACTCTGTTGGCACAACTTACTTTTTTGAGATTATCCTCAAAGCTGTTCTAACTTTTCTTGCGGTCGGTATTGTATGTTTGGCGCTAGTTGATACCTCGCCATGTGAGTAACACACATTCACTGAGGAGCTACCACATGCCAGGCACTGCCTCAGAGACCAAGACTTTTAACATAACAATCCCTCCAGGAGCCAACAAACGAGCGGGGTCAGACAGTCCTTGCTTGCTCTTCCTTCCAGGAGAAAGTACCCTTAACCACTGGCTGCTGTGCAAAAGAGCAAAGTGCTGAATCTGGTTCTAATACAGTAGAAGAAAAGTAGGACTTGTTTCCATTTGTTGACTAGAAGTGATCAAAGTTTGTGGTTTTTATCAATTCTTTTTTTTTTATTTTAAACCAAGAACATGTATTGGTACGTTTTACATATAATGGTTACATTCATCACATTTATTTTGTACCTGTACATGATGCATCTTGGTTTTTTATCAATTCTACCATCCAACGATTCCCTATAGCTGACATCTTACAGATTAAGCTACATATAATGTAGCTGAATAGTTAATATTTTAGAGAGTTTTGAAACAGCAGATCCCAAAAGGACATTTTAAAGTTGGCTAAGAGAACCAAGAGCAGAATCTTCTCCCTCCTGATCTCTTGGTTAGAGAAGCAAGACACAAACAGGCTTCACAGTCCTGGGTCTCTGAGGTTAAGGATGAGTTATGTTACAGTCTCCTGGGGCCAGCCTGAGCTATGAGACACTGAGGTCTGCGCTGATGAGGGATGCCTCTGTTGGGGTGGGCCAGCAACAGACTTGGCAGATAATCAGGATAGTAATTTATATCCAAGAAAATTCTGCTTGCTCCAAAAAAATATCTATTGTCAGACTCAGCAGGGCTGCAGAGGCCAGAGCCTTAGCCCTGGGCTGTGAACTGGACAAACCACCGTACCTCCTGGCTCTGAAGGGTCTTCGAGAAGCTAGCTGGGAGACAGCCCCATCCCTGATGCAGCCCCAAGCTATCAACTGGGCCCTGTGAGTGCACTTTTCCCTTCACCGTTACCCTTGCCGAACTATTACTACTCAACAACAAAGGACTTTTGTATTGTTTTAATTCTACTACAATCTTCCACTTATCCAGCCCCTTCTATGCTGTCTTGCAACAAAAAATAAATAAAAATGAATGCATGAGCAAAGTCTCAAATAGAATAAACTAATGGTAACATTTAGGTTTCTGTAATTTCTACTTTGGTTTTGATGAACTCAATAGATGGCCATTTTTTTCCTCTACAAATGGAGATGTCATTGATCTCTGGCTTTGATAGAGGGATTTGTTTGGAGTGTATTATTGCTATAGAATGAACCTTTCCCTTTAAAAAAACTGTTTCAAAGGCCCCAGAATGATCAGGCAAAGGGAAATTGCCAAATAAAAGCAATTTGAATGATGGTGTATTCATTTTTCATATTCATGTTTTTCAAGTGACACAATAACTCCCAGTTGTCAAGCTATTGACTGTGTTAATTCAGTGTGAAGAAAAGAGTTTTTAAAGAAGTGGGAAGAATAAGACAGACATGAGTTTGAATCCTAACGCCGAACTCCCACTCCACCACCCTTCGGCCAGATCATTTAAGCAAGCTGAGGTTGATTTAATGGCGACTACCCAGTTACCTCATAGGATAGTAGAGAGGGTTACATGAGACTATGTATAATTCCAGGCGTACACCTGGAATTAAAGGCCCTCACCTGGATACCATTTCCTCTTCCTCCCCCCCGACCCTTCTCGCTGTAGCCACTCTTTTGAGACAAGCCAACCACAGTTCCCTCAAAGAGAAGGCTCCTGGGGCTCAAAACCTGCACATTTCTGCTGAATTAAGCATCCACCTATGCTGATATGAGTTATGCAAGGCTGGCGGGAGACTGATGTCGTAACAGAGAGGAGTGGTTTCAGAGCGCTCATTAGCACTCTGATCTTGCCTCAGAAAGAACTGGGATTTCACTGCTGAAGGTCCCAGGACCTGGGCACCCCTGTGCTATTCATATAGCACCGAGGGAGCTCCAAGGTAAGGTGCAGAACTCCCCTTCGTGACATCAGACCGGGTTAGCAGCTTGGACTTTGACACCTGACAAAACGGGGTCTGAATCTGATTGCCACTCGTGACCCAAGCAGCCTGTTCCATGCTCACCTGAGTCCCCATGAGGGTTAAGTGAGGCTAGTGCCGAGCACCAAGGGTGCTCAGTGGAGGCCCTCTGTCCTCCCCCTCCCTCTGTCCCGGCCACAGTCACCTCCCAGCCGCCGGCTCCTCGCCTGCCTTCCGGCACGCGGCACAGGAGCAGGGAAGTCATTTCTGGAACATTTACTGTGTTCTCACTTGTACTGAAATGCCTGCACTCCAGCCAACCCCGGTGCGTCCTCTGATCATCATTTTGTGACGCCTGTCTTCTACATGAGAGAAACTACAATTACTGCTCGGTCACGTGAAACTCACGTGAGAACTAAACAAATAGTTGTTGATTGGTCCTGATAATCAAGAGCTTAAATAACAGACTTTATTAAAAACCTGTCTAATTTTATACCATTACTCCTAATTTCCATATCCTACCAAAATAGTTGACCTCAGTAAATGTAGTCAAAAAGAAAAACTAAGCCAGGTGTGATGGCACATGCCTGTCATTCTAGCACTAGGAGGCTGAGGCAGAAAGATCACCATTCAAGTCCAGCCTAGGCAACTTAGCAAGACCCTGTTTCAAATTAAAAAGTAAATAAATAAGGTCTGGGAATGGAGCTCAGTGTGAAGGCCCTGGGTTTAATCCCCAGTACTGCCCTC
This sequence comes from Hystrix cristata, assembly GCA_004026905.1. NCBI lineage: Eukaryota > Metazoa > Chordata > Mammalia > Rodentia > Hystricidae > Hystrix > Hystrix cristata. Next base: position 43,207 of record PVJO010001354.1, on the reverse strand, counting down.
CCAAAAAAGAAAAACTAAAAATGTCCTTATCAAAATATGAATATTAACAATATTCTGAATGTTTATCGAGCTATGTAAAGGTGCTCAATGGCCTGGATCTGGCGGTTAACACCACCTCATAAGTGAACTAATTTGCACCAAACACCTAGCGATGCATAGCCCTTTATTGATGAATTTTAATTTCATCGTTTTAGTGAGATAGCTTCACGTTTCTTTTCTGTTAGAAGAATCTCTAGCTTCTTCCTTTTCGCAGAGAGGCTGGCCACATCTCCGTGCCTGTATGTATGTAATTGGTGCCTTTGTGGTACCAGCGTATCACTGGGCCTTCAGACTTAGGGTTGGTACCTATTCTGATAGTTAGCAAAAAGTGCATAAAATATGAATAATCCCATATAATGACTCAAGTTAAATACACCTCAAGGAATGCTCTTACTAAAATCTGCATACATTTTTCTTACAAGGAAGTTGTTATTTTGCACTGCAGCGTATTTTATTCCAAGGTGGAGTTCACTGATGAACAGAGCTGCAGATCAAGTCACCAGCATTGTGACTTGGCAGCACTTGGGAGATGCTTTTCTTGCTTAATGAGCTGAGCTCAGGGGTTAGCCAGGCCCGCTGCTCCGTTCTCCCCAGGGGAAGGTGCTTACCTGAGGCCCTCGTCCTCCGGAGAGTGCTGCCTACAGTACTCCAGCGTGTAGGACTCTGCAGCCTCCGGGGTAGCAGGCCACCATCGGATGGTGGCTGTGTTCCAACACACAGTACAGTCCTCGGCCCGAAACACAGGAGTTGAGGGGGCTACAAAGAAAGGAGCAAGTCTGTCATAGAACAATGTCAGGGCTGCTTCCCTGGCACACGGGGAGGATGGTTGGGCATGATTTTATTTTTAATTTCTCATCAGAAAATTCATTCTGGATTGAAAACCCAAAGTGAGTAAAATCTATGTAGTGAAAAGCCTCCCTCTCGCCACTTTCCAAATTGCCAGTTCGCACCCATTCTCTAATAACCTCTACCATTAGCTTCCTGTAAGTCCCCCCGAGTCTCTTTATACACCTACAGGACAAGCAAATAGAAGGAAAGATTCTTTCTCTTCCCCCTTCACACAAAAGGGAGCCAGGATCTTGGTCTTAGTAGGTCCTCAATGAAGATGAGTTTTCAAAGACAAGAGGGATGAAGGGCTGGAGGGCAGGAGGCATCTATTTTCTTCCCCTGAGTCAATGCAGCTGAGTTCACAGACGGCGCAGGCTTGGTGGTGCCACGCCCCTGCTTCGCCCCATGAAAACGGTTCAACAGGAGAATGCATTCCCACCGAACTTTCTGGGGCCTCCTAGCACCCAGAGCATGAAGCGCGGATTCTTACTTTACAAACACAGCGTCCCAGTGCCAGCCTTCCTCATTTTGTGTCCTTCCTTGTTTTGAAGTCGAAGATCCAGCCTGCCCGCACTGTCCTGCAAACCCTTCTAGAGTGTTCCCACAACAGTCTGTGCACATCTGGATCGACGCCCTTACCAAGCATTCTTAGGATCTGTTTTTCTGTCTCCCACCTGACTCTGAGCTTCTTACGAACAGGAACTCAGTCTTACTTGTTGTCATATACTCAGCACTGTGCCCAACACCCAGCACGTAACAGGTGCTCTATACTCACTGGTTGACCTTCAAGAGTCTGTAAAGAATTGAGTGTTGCCTCCTAATGCCCCTTTGATATCTGCTTACCGGTTCTAAAAATTGCCCTTTCGCTGGGCAGGCTGCATCCAGTGAAGTTCACGGCCATGACCCACACTTGATAGCATCGGTCAGGTTCCAAGTCCTCAAAGATGCAGCAGCTTTCCTTCACTGTCAATCTGTATTCTTCTACCAACTCTGGAATAAAGTGCAGTTGGAAACTCTAAGGTGTCTTCCCAAGTAAGTTACAACTACTAAAAAAAAGTAGTACTCAAAACTGATCACCTCACAGATATCATGATGTGATAACTAGCTCCTTAGAATACATAAGGCAACACGAAGAGGAGAAATTTAGAATGGCATAGTATTACTTGTCAGCACTTACCAGAAAATAATAGCGTATTAGCAAGATTCTGAGCTCCATATACCACAATTAAAGTAACTCATTTCAATAGCAATTATTAAAATTGCATAGAATTTACGTTAGCTTAAATCTTAGTAATACATTCTCAAGAAAACTCTTCAGAACCAATGCCAGCATTTCATAGAATACGTCATAAAAAAGAACAACTCCACATTTTCTAAACTTACAGTGTTACAAAATATCTTTATAATAACTTTTTTTTTTTTTTGTGGTGCCGGGGATCGAACTCAGGCCCTTGTGCTTAAAATATCTTTATAGATTAATAAACAATTTTGGTATCCAACATGACTTTCCAAGTTTCAATCCCTGGTTTCTTCTCATGAAATCCAGAATTTTCAGCCAGATCCATCTATCTACCTTTTTATGGGAATACTTAAATAACTTTGATGCATCTTAAGCTATTCTAAGAAGTAACTATTCAAGCAAACATTTTCCTTTTAAGTTTTCTTATTTTCCCTACTTTTTCTTTTTTAGTAAATATTATTCAATATCATTCTGAATGCCTGCCCCATTCTTACTGCAATTCTCTCATTTAAAAGGAATAATTTGGGGGACTGGAAATGTAGCTCAGTGATGGATTGCTTGCTTAGCATGCATGAGGCCCTGGGTTTAATCCCCACTACTACAAAGAGTAAAATTAATAATAATAACAACAACAACAATATCCTGTTTTAAATTGGCCTATGACAATTTCAGTTATCCTGCCTTGTTACTCCGAATGTCCTATCTTCGAAATTCTCCCAGATAAGGCGGGCAGGAGCGCAGTTCAGTGGCAGAGCGCTGGCCCAGCCCGCGCAGGAGGAAAAAAAGCTTCCAGTGATGAATCCAAATCGTTTTCTTTAAAAGAATTTAGGAGCTCTTCCACTTAGCAGGTCTCTCCAATCACCTCTCTTCTCCAATGAGCTATACAGTTCAGGACAGAGGGTTTGGTTTAGAGTGTGCTAAGGACTGATGTACTGAAAACCATTTCTCCCACACCCTGCACAGTCTCACCGGACTCACCCCTTCAGGCCTCCTGGTGTGGTACACACAACACCTGCTGCTGGAGATCTTACCCACGCAGCACCGTTTCACTGTGTAGATACTCAGACTCAACAAGGTCAACAAGGTCGAAGGCACTGAGCCAGTGAGACACAGGACGGAGCAGGGGTGGGGTGGAAGTGGGCTAGAAGTGAAGCACATAGAAAAGGACTCCAAACCAGACACAGTGGAGCACACCTGTAATCCCAGCTACTCGGGAGGCTGAGGCAGGAGGACCGCAATTTCAAAACCAGCCTGGGCAACTTAGTGAGCCCCTGCCTTAAAGTTAAAAATAAAAAGGGCTGGGGCTGTTGTTTGGTAGTATGGTATTTATCTGGCACGCACAAGGCCTTGGGTTCAATCTCCAGGACCACACACACACAAAGCACCCCACACAAGAACTATTTGTGAAGGGGAGTCCTGAAGTGGCAGAGAGTTTCATGATGCAGCAGGCTATCGAAGGGAAAGAAATGTGGTGTAACAAAATAAATACAGACAGGAACAAATATAAGCTGTGCTCGTGAGTCTGAAAGATGTTTGAATCCTGCCCCCTTCGTGTACGAGTCGTGTGGCCTTGGACAAACTACATGACCTCCTGTCCTTCTCCTCGCTGCTACGGGACTGTTGTGCTGTGACAGAGACATGATGTCACATCCTCATTAAACAGGAGTCTTCAGAGACTGACTCAGCAACCTCACACTAAGCTGGAGGCAGGAAGGAGGGCATGGCAGAGCTGGCTAGGGGAGAAGCAGGACCTGTGAATTACAAGATCCCAGGACACGCAGCAAAGAATTCCCAGGGCCCAGTATATGGACGTCTCGCAGGTTCCCATGAGATGTGGATGGCACAAAAGGACACAGACGCCAGGAGGAGCTCGGCATCATGGCGCTTCACAATAGCCCACCCTGGCTATTTTGCTTTTAATTTTTCCTCTCTTTTGTTCAGCCCAAGTTCACTCTGCAGAGTCAGTTTCTCCCTTACCCTCCAGCCTCACTTTTTCAAATAAACTCCATCACCATTTTTGCTTGTCTTGTTCAATTCTTTGTTGGAGACAAAACACCAATTCTTTGGTGGAGAAGAACCTGGAAACTAAGAGGCGAGCACCCCAAAAACCTAGTAACTATATTTGGTGAGCCATTTCTAAAAGGAGCTACCTAATTACATGCCTACAGTTCCTTTTGCTTTCTGCACTTTTTTCTAAATTATCACATTGCATTTCAAAAGACTCAAATCTTAGCAACAGTGAAATAGGTTACAGTTCACCCCTCGTTACAAATTGGGCTCGAGTTTTGTAATAGGGCGTCAGTGCTGGGGTCTGTCTTCGGCAAGCACTGCACACTGCCAGCCCCTCCCCCAGATCTGTTGGGAAGTTCCACCTCATTCGCCTGCTGCGAGGCCTGATTGGCAGAGATCTCCGCAGAGCTTAGCCTGTCAGATCTGCCATTCATTCCCCACACAGCACACTGGCGCGCTGGCAGGCTACACCACACCTGGGCCCATGTCAGGAGACTGTGGACACTGACTGAAGGGCTTTCGTGGTTTCTGTCAAAGGTAGATCTGAGAATTGGCTGACTGTGACATCGGGCTGTCTGTTCATCAGGGTCGCTGCGGAGCACGCTGTCCTCTGTACGGCTCATTCCCCGCTACAAAGTGCAACACACCACGTTCATCCCTCAGGGGTTAGTGCCGATTAAAACTCGGTTCTCTCTGGTGCCCTGCTATGCTACCTCTTTGGTGAAAATAAGAATCAATTATTCCTGTTTTTCTGAGAGCTCAAAGTCAAATTCGAATTCGTTATGATATTCACGTTGACCAGTATGATGGTATTTATGTTTTTGTTTTCCTTGATTTGGATTTACAAGTACTGCTTTGCTGTTTTGATTTCTTTATGTAGTTGGTGAGTTTTGTTGTTGTTTTGTAAGTGGCTATAAATGCCCTGTAGAAAGAGTCGCAATATACATATATTTAATTACTTCGCATTCAGATGCAGAAATGCACACTCGCGTCTGTATTTGCATTAGCAAACCTACCATTTACTTCTTGGTCATCTTGTGGCTCCTCCATGCAGTAAACCTGGAAGGAATCGATGACGTCATCTTTGTTCATGCTCCAGTAAACTGCAATCGTTGTGCTTGTGGCCGAATTTGGTTCCTGAGGTTCTAGTCTCGGAGGCTGCGGAACTGGAATAGAAGCACAATTTACTGTAACTAATGCTGCCTTCAATTATTGGTTGTTTTGCAAAAGTTACTTACGTTTGTTGGAATACAATTCAAATGACACAGAAATACACAGAGTAGAAGTACAAGGACTCCCTGTTTTCAGCCCCAGCCCCAATTTCATTCTTTGGATGTGATTATTGTCGCAGTTGAATATGCATTTTTCCGGAATGTTCCTTGTGTATTTTTATATGTGCACACATCATGCAAGTAGGAAAAAGAAAAAATGGCTCCCAATTCGGGCTCATTGGATAGTATTCTTCTGGGCCCTATATTCAGAGCAGTACATTTATACAGGTAAGAGGGTGCACCAAATGACCTAGTCTTCCTTCAAAACCCAGAAGTACCCTTCGGAGCGTGCTCTGCTAGACAACCTGCTGCACCGTCGTATGTCAATACACAGCCTACACATGTGGACAGTAGAGACCAATGAAACCCTTTTATATATAGTTTGCAACATCAAGTCTGGAAAAGACTTGCATGAATCAAACATTAAAATATACTTTCTGAACTACTATTCCATTTTCTCTTTCCAATAGGGCTATGTCTTCAAATTTAAAAAAAATATATAAAAACTACCTGGGGGGACCAGTTGAGCACGCCTTGTAAGAACATTGTAAGGCCCTGAGTTCAAACCCCAACACTAAAAAAACCCACAAAAAAAACAACAACTACCTGGGGGGGAAGTATCCTATTAACTGAATCAGATATAAATTTTAGACATTTAGCATAAGAACTCTACTGCTCTGAATTTTAAAGGTAACGTTCTCAAAGTGTTTTACTAGGAATTTTAGTTTATAATTATGCATATTGAACATTAATGGTATAAACAACACCATAAATCAAACTCTGCAATTCTCTTCCAAAATTTATCACACAAAATTACTGAACATATTTTATAAATCAAAGGAAAAGGTTATTATCACAGTTGAAAAGATGTTATGCTTTAAAATTTTGTGTGTGTGTGTGTGTGTGTGTGTGTATTTTTCCCCAGCCGACAATTTCCTGAAAGATAGAGTAAGCTCACTGAAATAAATAAGGGCCACATTTTGAGATAACTTTCTTAAAAGTTGACATTACAGGGGAAAAAAAAAAGGTTCATTAAATAAGAAGACAAAAATAAGAAAAATGGATCTAAAGAATGAGACAAAAAGAGACAAATTGAAAAAATTTACTAGAGATTTTTAAAAGTTGAAAAAAGTTGTGAAAAACAAGAAGCAGGACCGGAGAATGGTCACATTCATGGGCTTCAGAGCAGAGAGGCTGGCCACGCTTCAGGGTCAGACTCCCACCGTGTTATCTTGGCCTCAGTTTCCCCATCTTTACAACAGGTAAGCAGTAATAAATAACATATTACTTCCTAGAGCTGTTAGAAGAAGCAAGATAAGGGATGTCAAGTGCTTAACAAAAGTGCCCAACACAGAACCAGTGTAACACTCAGGAGGACACAGTGCGCTGGCTGCGGCCCAGCAGGAGCAGAGCAGAGGTGGGAGACGCCCAGGGGCGCAGCAGAGAGAGGGCCCCGGCATCCGGCCGGGCACAGAGGACACCAAGGAAAAGCACGCTGAGCAGACTGCACGGGAGGCCTCCCCCCGGCCTGGCAAGAGTGAGGCCCTGTGCCGCCTCTGACCTTACGGTCTCCCCACAGGGGTCCAACTGGGCAGACAAGGGTCAGTAAATGTTCATGTGAAGAGCAAACCAGAACGTTTCAACCACTGTCTGCTGTTTTTGGAGCAGTGTTAGAGGAGGCAATGAAAATGTTCTCTCTTTTCCTCCTAAGAATTATACACTGAGCTGTATCTGCTTTTTAAACAAATGGTGTCCCCCTCTCTCTGTTTCTCTGTCTCTCTTTCTCTCGCTCTCTCTCTCTCTCTAACACCACACACACACACACACAACTTAACAAACTTAAAGATTCATAACTGACCTGCCCCATCACTTAATTTTAAGGAAAAAGCAGATGTAGGTAATTAAGTACACATGCTAAACATAATTGTTCCTGACATGCTCCTTCCACTCAAAGAGGAATTAAACATCTTTTTTCAAAAACAGGAAGTGCTTTCTCTTTGAAGTATTCTAAAAAGAAACAGGGTACAAGAATATTCCATAGAGGTAACCTCAAAAATGACGACTGGGTTTATAATTCCTATGTAGCAGAACATCAGAGGCCCATATTTTATACATTACGGACTCTGTTTGCACATCTTAGTGATAAACTCAAATAAGTGTGATGCCAAAAGAAAGAAAAAAGTCACTTAGAAGTTCTTAGTAGAAGTGAAGGTGTCGGGTAGGGAGCCCCCATGGATTCCCTCTGTCTGGTAGGCTCTAGAGGTGAAGGTGGGGGCAGGGAGCCCCGTGGGTTCCCCCTGTCTGGTCAGCTGTGCCCATGAAGAGCTGTCACACAGGGAGCCAAGCATGCTTTGGCTGGGACATCAGCACCTGTGACCAGACATAGATTTGCACTCAATCTAGCTTTCAGAAAGTCCCCAGGAGAGCAGCATTATTCAAAAGTACCAAGAGGTAGAAGCCATCAGTGGATGGATGAGCAAAATGTGGTACCTACATTCAAAGGAGTATTATTTGATATTAAGGAAGGAAATTCCAACACAAGCTACAATATGAATGAACACTGAGGATACTACGCTAAGTAAGCCAGTTACAAAAAGAAAAACACTATATGGTTTCGCTTATATTAAATACCTAGAGTAGTCAGATTCATAGAACATAGAATAATGATTTCCGGGGCTGGGGCGACAAGGTGCGGGAATGGACAGCTACTGTTTAATGGGTACAGAGCATCAGTTTCGCAAGCCGAGGAGTTCTGGATACAGATGGTGGTAATAGTTGTACAGCAGTATGAATGTACTTAACACCACTGTACTGTGTTGTGTATTTCACTACAGATTTCTTTTAAAAAGAATTCCTAGGAGCCAGACGCAAGGAAGCCTAGCTACCACTAGTTTATGTTTATCTCATCTTCCACAGTGGTGTCTTCTGCCTCTTTGTCAGAAGGCAAAGGTCTGAACGCCAGTCCCCAAGACTTCTTCCACCAAGCTGGGCAGTCTGCAGCAGTAGGACATGTTTCTGTTCCCTTTTCCCTCATCTCCCCCATGGGAAGAAGAACAAAGCCCACGTCCTGGAATTGTGCAAGTCAATGGCCGGCCGGATACGCCAGGCCTGGTGTGAGGTCTGACCAGGGGCAGACACTGCTCTTCACCTCCGGAAAACCTGCATCCTTTCCTCCTGCCCTCTGCTTGGCTTAGCATGGAGTTGCCGGATAAGCCCTTCAGGTGCCGGTTGGGACTCCACAGAGAGGCATCACTGGTCACTGGACAACGCTGTTGGTCGCCCTGGCTCCCACCCTGTGTCCTCCAAGACCAGGTAACCCCAGACCTCCAGCGCTGCACATGCACTTCCGGAATTCGGTTAACTCTTTGTGGTGGTTTAACTCCGTGGCCTCTGAAATGTGTAAAATGGCCTGTCCTCGCCTCCCAGGTGTGTGAAAGCGTATCCTTCTAGGTGAACAGCTGCATGCAACAGACCCTCCAAAGCAGATCTGCTCTGTTAATCAGAATTTCCTGTGACTGCAGACCTAGTTTAATGCCTCCTAAAGATGTTGCAAGAAAACCTTTTGTTCTGAGACACGTCTAAACAAAATGCACTAGGATAAGTGAATTTTTCACCTTACAAAGAATTGTTGGGGTATTGGGTTTTTGTGGGATTTTTCAAAGGGGGGGTTGGGTCTGTTTGTTTGTTTTGTCTTTTTAAAGACACCGAAACCTTTTGTCAGTTGCTAAGCTATAACTCTTTCAACAGAAATGAAATGTAATTGTCAATTTAAACACAACTGTTGTCTTTACGTAATTCTGGAAGAACACAGCGCCTTTTGAAGAGGACAGCTGAGCATACTTACAGTAGGTGAAAGTCGGTCACTTGAAACATGGCAGTTTTCAAAAAAATCTAAGTAAGTTTTATTGTCTTGTTTGTTAAAATAGCACATTAAAAAATATTTTGAAGAGCCGGCAGGATGCTTCTGACAGCTGAGTGGGAGGCTCTTGGCTACAGAACATAATGCTGAGCTGTTGGTTCTCTGAGCTAGTCTGTTTGGTTTGAAAAAGGGAAAGACAGCCGAAGTGAAGAGGGGAAGAGCGGGAGCCACTCATAAGGAAAACCCAGCTGAGCGCCATGAAAATATCCACTCCCTCTTGCCTTCTACACCTGGCTGTGCGCTGAAGTAAACAATTCTTCCACACGGAGCGAGAAAGAGAACTGCTACTCTGAGAAATGAGAGCGAGGGGCGCGCGGAGGGCTCCAGGGCCTGACCCACCTCCTCCCGCCCGGCGCACCGACCTCCCTCGTGCTTTCAGATTTTACCGCCAGCATTTTTCTTCCGGCGGCAGAACCTTTCTGGAACGAAGGAAAGCCGCCCAACTCCATCAAGGGAATTAAGAGGCTGGCATGCTCACCGGCCGCTTGCTTTGGCGTCGGGTCCCCTCGGGCCGAGAAGTCGTCGTAGTGCTGGAAGAGCGAGAAGGCGGCCGGCACGCGCTCCAGCGACGCGGTGCGCTCCACGGCGGACAGCAGCCTGCGGGGCAGAGCGCGCGTGAGCCGCACGGTCGGGCGCCGGGCGCAAGTGACAGGCGGCTGCCGAAATGAGGCTGTGTCCAGAAGGGTGTGAACCGAGCTGGGAGTCTGACAGTGTAGTACGTCCGGCGTCCAGGCACGCCGGGGGCTCCCGGGCAAGGGCTAATACCGAAAATTTCATTCCTGTGTCCCCAGATTTATAAAAAGTCTAACAAATTATGCAGCCTTGTATTTTTCTCTATAAAGGGAGTCCTAAAAGTTACTTTATTTCAATGATTCTGGTTGTTGTTTTTTTTTTAATTTCCTAAAGGAGATACATTTTCAGAGCTCATTTGGAATTCACACGCTGTGGGAGGTCTTTCCTGTTCTCACACTCAGTCCCAAACTTGCAGTTATTTGATCACTGCCAAAAACAGCATTCAGCTACAGCGCACCCCGGCTGTACGGGGCTGCGTCTGTGGAAGAGGGCGGGGCCTGTCATCCTTAAAAGACTAAAGAAGCCACAGTTTATACATTCATAGCTTTTAGAGACTCCAGCCCCTCCTAGGAGGAATGCCGACGGATGCGTATCCAAGTGAACAAAGGGGAAAGAGGGAGAGTTTGCAAAGAACGCGTCCTCAGCATGGGTCCTGTGCTGAGGGGGACGCTTCCCTCTGTGCGCCGCACAGGCCGGGGCTCTCCTCAGCGACGTTCGAGGAACTGGGCGGCTGCCCTCCCACAGACCCCGGCTTCCCAGCAGGCCACCTTGGGCCTTTGCCCCGCGGAGCTCTCTTCCCAGGCACTTGCAGAGCCCTTCCTTCACTCGGGGCAGAATGTCTCCTTCTCCTGTGTCTCAGCACACCTACCTCCTCCGCCCTGATTCCACTTGTTTCCTCAAACTCGTAGCACCTATTTGATTTCTATCCGTGGACTCTGCCAGACTGTAATTTACACGCAGGAAAGGACTGTCTGTTCACCACTGTATCGTAATGTAATCCTTGGCACCTGGTGGGCAGTTAATAAACACATTTCTGGATAAACTAGAGGCCAGTGGTTTCGTTCAGGCGGGGCATCGGGGTCTCAGAAGTGGTAGATTTGGGATCAGTCTGACAGGAGATGATTGTGAAACATTTAAAGAAAGTCTTCCGTGTTTCCTGTTGTTGGACACTGTAAAATCCACCACCATCTGATTTAGGGGAGATAGTTCCATCAGGGCTTCAAAGAGAACACTTGGGAGAACACTTTGAACACTTGGGAGTTTGTTAGGCAGGAAAGGGAGTAAGGGTGTCACAGAGGGAAGAGCAGCAGGAACAAAGGCAGAGAATGAGGAGGGCCAGAGGGCAGCGAGGGGACCATGAGCCAGGCTCTCGCCCGACGGAATGGTAAGGTGGCTGTGGCCTTTCAGACCTGCCAAGAATTTCAATTTATCTTTTAATGCCAGGAGGGCTACAGAATGATTTCCACAGGGCCACTGCGGGGAAGATCCCGGCAAGTGTCTGTGGAGGCAGCAGATCACAGGCCAGAGCCGCCTGAGGTGGGGCGGGGACGGGCCCACAGGGGCCAGGTGAGGGGAGACAGACCTGGCAAAGGCTTCAGGGTGCAGGGGTAGAAACAGACTCAGAATTAACAAAAAATGGTGAACAATAGGTACACTAAGCCCTCTCAATGCACACCACTGACTAAATGCAGGACTTTGAGGGAAAGCTTTCTTGTGGCTATGGACTCCGCCAGAAAAATGTCTGAATTTTCCCTTAGGCCCTGACCTGTTCCCTCTGAACATCAACATATGAAAGGGCAACAAGACATCTTTTTATAAGTACGTCCTACAATGGTTGAAAATCTCTTTTCATTATTATAATACAGAGAAGCGAAATGGAGGGGGAAATGCATCTCCTGAATAGAAGACCATTTTCTAAGCAAATGTGTTTTTCAAGATATGCAAATGTGGAGTCTAAATATGCTTGACAGCATTCCTTAATTTAAGCATTTTTAGTGTCAAGAAAAATCGTGTAATATACAAGCCCTGCCTTGAGAGATATAAAGAAAAAGCAGCAAGGTAAAATAAACTAGATATTTAGCACTTATAGAAGGGAATGCCAGGAACACTGAGACTTGGTGGCAGACGTGTCTTGAGGACACGAAAGGGGTGTCTGCACATGTATGTGTGCATGTGTGCATGTGTGTGTGTATCACATGTTAACAAGGCTTTCTTTAATTGCTCATATTTCTTCACAAATCCATGAATTTTGTTCTTTTTTCTCCACAGAAAAATAATGGTCATCCCAAGCGTGTTCTCTTTAGGTGACATGCAACTTTAGTAAAGATTAATTCACTGTCAATTGGACAGAGAAATAGAATTAATTAAAATGACAACTTGACAAGTTTAAGCACAAAACCAAAGAAACGCCATTTAGTATTAAATGGTTGTCAATTCATATTAGCAATATTCTAATATTTAGAAAAGTAAAAACATTCTAGAGCATTTTTAAGGTAAAAATATTCACTAATTTTCATGTATCCAATTTTCTTACCAACCATTATCATCCTTGAATGGTTGAAGCATAAATAATCAAATAGACATCTACAAGACCCAGCGTAGATGGAATGGCACTATAAATCCATACACTTTTAATAGGAAAAACAATAAAATTTAGAAAAGTGTATAATTTTTAAAGAAAAGGAAATTGGGAGCAAGGCCCCAGTGACAGCTTCTAGACCCGCCTGGTATATCTGAGACCCGCCGCTCTGTGAACTGACTCCATGCAGACGCCTAGTCCCACCCTGGGAACTCTGATGCAGCAGTGCCCGGCCCGAGGGCACCGGGGACCCCAGGGGCTTTGGCTAAACGCACTGCAGATGATTTGGCCACAGACAGGGAGAGGGGCCGCCGGGCCAGAGGACAAAGGTTCTCACCCAGGCTGCAAATCACAATCACCCAGGAAGTTTTAAAAATCCTCAGATTATACTTCAGACCAATTAAACTAGACTCAGGAAATGAGACTCGGGCATCAGCATTTTCTAAGTCTGCCCAGGTAGCTCTCTTAATATAAAATTTCTTATTCATTAATGTAAATATTAGTAAGCAAACTATTTTCATAAAACACATTGGCAATATTCTGTTGAACAGAATTTTGTATATGTAAACAGGATTCATCTGAGTCACTTCAATTATGTAAAAAAGATTGGGTTTCCAATCCAACTCCATTTTTATGTACACCATGTATGCAAATTTCTGATTTTACTCCATGAAGTTTCACAATTTGAACTGGTATGGAAGTAAAGTAAATATTTATAATTTATAAATTTACATTTAAGGTACATTAAAAAGATAAAACATTAGGCTCAACCTGTAAGAAAGACCTTGGTTCTTGCAACGAGGCAAAAGCGAAAAGGGGTCAGCATTCAGCCAGCATGAGGGAGGCCTGGGGTTTGATCCCCAGCATCACGAAAAAAGAACAAAAAGAAAAGAAAAACATAAGTTTATGTTTCTCTAACAATGTTCTAATTTCTTGTTGAGTGTTTTGCCTTTTTAAAGAATGAAGAATCTCTTAGACTGAGTGTTAAAAACATCAACAAAGCAAAAGCAAGGGTAAGATTCCTTCAGGTTAGCTGAGCAGAAAGAGAAGATAAATACATGACTGTCTTTTGACAACAGGTGAAGAAACATGCCATTAAGATTATACAAGTCATAAAATTAGGCAGATATGGATGATTCCTTCAAATACTCATATTTAACCAATAAGTCTAAATATCTACAAAATTTTTTTGTATGCAGTGATGGAAAGATGGTCTCGATTGGGCTGAAAATACGGAATACATCTCAAGGAAGCAGTTAAAAATCTACATTATGAAAAAAAAATCTACATTATGATAATTGTTATTTAACTAAAGCTCATGCAATTTTCTTTCCAAGCTGTCATTTAGTGTTTAAAAGTTCTGCGTCTAACAGTGAAAACCCAGTAGTTCACTAGATGAATTTTTAATTGACAGCTTATTTTCTATAAAGCATCAAAATACAAAAATAAAGCATCCAATTATACTAGTCTCAGTCACCACTACATTGTGCCATGTTTTATATACTATACCTTTCATTGATTTCCTCAAATGACTTAAGAGGGGCAGATGAAAAAGAGGGGGGAGAGAGAGAGAGAGAGAGAGAGAGAGAGAGAGATTAACAACAAAAAGAAAAACTAAGGAAGCACATTAAGACCACACAGTTGGAAAACGGTTTCCCTCCATCTCCCTGGGGCCCCGGGAAACACAGGCTCATCCGCTGGTGCCGCATTGGGGGACGGGGCTGTTGGGGCTTCAGTTCAGTCCTCCTCCATTCTCTAGGATCAGGGAGGCTGGCCACGGGTTGTTCCCACCCTGCTTCTATTTATTAACAAATGGTGTAGCCTCCAGAATAGATTTCTCTGAAGCAAGAAAAACAACTTTAATTTGCTCAATGTGGGATATAGATCAAAAATGTCAAACAATGGTTATCTCTGAGTAGTTACACCTTCTCGGTGCTTTCTGGTATTTTCCAATTTTTCTAGCATGACTATATATCACTCATATAAATAGGAAAAAAAAATTTTTCTATTTGTTACTTCTAAAGAAGGGAAATATTCTCATCAAACAAAGATAAGATTCTCTGGGAACTCAAGCACTTTATTAATGCTATACTTCACAAGAGGTGCCCGATTTAAAAATATTGAGGCTCTGCCTTAACAAAACATGCGGAAACTAATGATTTAGTTCTCCCTGAGAACGGCCACGTCCACCTGACCCAGAGAAATATCCCAGCTGGAGGTGTCGGGGCAAATCAAAAGCCGGATATTGCCCGTTTTCCTTGATCTATTTCCCAAGCTCAACAGAGGTCTGGGAGGACAGGACATGTTGATAGGCCCCCCCACCCACCCAAAGGTGGTGCTCGCCCTCTCTGGGAAAGCGGCCACTTGCTCCAGTTCATCTCAGCTCTAGGGAGTGCCAGCAGCCCGCTGACCTTCTAGAGAACCAGGAGGCCTACAGACCTGACTCTGCGGCACAACTAAGGAGCACCGCAGGGGATCGCCTGCTCACAAACTGCTTGCTGGGATTACGGGACCTTGTCTTCAGGCAGCCGCTTGGAAAAATGCTACCATATTACCTGAGAGAGGTCGCCACAGTTGACGGCAGCCCTTTGCACTGAGAAGTGTACCGAAATGCTCCTCTCGGCTTTGGCCAGGCCTGAGGGAGCGGTTGGCGCAAGAGGCTACCTCCGTCAGGTCCCCGGTGGACAGGCGAGGCCAGCAGCCAGTGTGAGGACGCCAGGCAGCAGGCGGCAGGAGGAAGGCTGAGGGGCACGTTCCACTCCCTTAGCAAAGCCCAAGCCTGTGTGACAGGACAGCCTGACTCCACGAATCTTCAGCTGGATCTGGGCACTAGAACTCTCAGGATTCGCGGGGACTTTTCTATAGGTACCCTGAATGCCCAAATAATTCTAAAATGTCACAATCATATAAAAACCCCACACTGAAATATAAATAATTTTAAGGCATGTGAACGATGACACTCAGGCGTAGATTTGCAGCAGAGGGGGTGCCTACTGTCAGGAAGATGGTCTCGTCCAGCTCCTCGGCCTCCCTCACGATGGCCTCCAGCGTGTCCTTGGCAGCGTCCATGCTCTGCAGAAACCGAATCATCTGGTCATGCAGGAACTCCATCTTCTTCTTCTTCACCTCCTCAAAAGTCTGGGCTTTCTCATCATACTGCGCCAAAACTTTCTTCATCATTTCCTCATTCTGTTCTTCTAGCCTCTTCTCATTTCTGGTACAGTTTTCCTAGGGGGAAACAAAAACACTCCCGAATGAGCAAGAAGTGCTGTGTGCCCTTTGTCCTCCTTCTCCCCCCCTCCTGTTTTTCTTTTAAGGAATTGAAATCTTGTTTCTCAATAAGAAAATCAGAATTTTAGACTGTGCGCTTCATATGTAATTAGTGTTAAATGTGTAACCTACCAACCACCTTTGCCATAATTAGTTTTGCACTAGAACTAACTGTATCATTCAGAAGGTTTTAGATACTGAAATGGGGGGTGCTGGCATTTGTATGGAAGTCTTACCCAGCTGCATTCCCACATGATAAAACTCGAAAATGGCATTATAGCAAGCAAGGATCCCAGGCCACAGGGTGGAAGGGTTAGTGCTGTATCCTGCACTCCACTAAAATCGCAGTGTGAGGGAGGATCCTAACTTCCCAAATGTTCTCTAGAGAGGGGCGGATGCTCCTTTACTGCCCATCTGGACACACCCAGATGTGGGCCACCCTCATCAGCAGGGTTAGTGACAAGGCGATCACATAATTTACTCCCTCAAAGCGATCCTTTGGGGAGGGGACAGTAAAAACAACTAGCGAACCTTACAACAGGAGAAGGGCAAACGTGCAGCAGCCTGGCCCTCTGCTGTCCCTGACCCACAAGTGAGGGTGCCAGGCCCTCTCCGTAGAGGGAAGCGGCATCACTACCCACTGTCTTCATTGTGCAGGGGTCACGGCAGCAGCCAGGAGGGAGTGAACTCATTGAGGACAGCTGTACCACAAGAGGTGCTCTCCGGGCCTGGGTGGAGGACCCGGGCAGTGCCCGCAAGCATTTCTGCAGGGCTGACCCGGTCAGAGATGGCGAAGTGGAACAATGTCCTTAATTCTAAGTCTCAGTGTAACACCTACTCATATGGCTCTTTGGAGGACTGAATCAGGCAAAGCACATAAAGCCCTGAAAATAGTAAGTGTCCGGTGGCCGTGTCTGTTGTAAAGGCAAACCCTTTGTCCTGCAGAAAGTGGCACCCAGGCAAGAAGACAGGAAGGACCTTCACTTTGAAGGGAACAAAACCAGCAGGGTGAGCAGTGCACAGACACAGACACACACACACACACACACACACACACACACACACACACACCCCCAATTCAGATCCCTTCAGGTCAGAATCATTTACTTACGATAAGGTAAAAGGGATTGTGTTAACTTACCTCAATGGTATTAAAAAATGATTCAATCTCACTAACAAACGCCTCAATCCTCAAGGATTTTTCTTGTAAATTTTCAAGGAATTCTGCTAATTGAACCTGAAGAAAAGAATTACAGTATCCTTAATACAAAAACACTCGGGAAAAGAACATCGAGCAGTGGGCCCCAGTCTCCTTGTAGGTTTGACATACTTGGTAGAGATACTATATACCATATTCAACTAACAAGTCTTTGAATTATTTCTGCTGCTTCCTCTAAATTGACTGCAGATACTTCTGTATGATAAACAACTAAGAAGTTTGAGTGACAGGCCCAAAGCAACTTTAGGAAGATAGTTATATATGAGAACCCAAAATATAAATAAAGAGCAAAATCAAAGATATGTAATAGGAAAGAGGAAGCTAGATCTTTAGCAAGCAGGAAGGAGACCAAGAAATGGAGGGAGGGTTGAGGAAGGGAAGGAGAAGGCAATCAAAAAAGAATTAAGACGTGTTCTGTACAGGTCTCAACTCCCCATGAGAAATGTAATCATTATGTTCTCTAAATATGTACTTATAAAAAAATTAAAATTGGGGAAAAGGGAAATACAGTTTATCTTCTCATGTAAAAAACCCCACCTTCTTGGTAAACTGGTGAGCTCTAGCATGCTTGTTTAAATGAGCTACAGATCCGAATGCTTTTTCCTTAGTTATGCCTCAATTTTTATACATCTAAGACAGCAGCCTCTCCGCCACACTGGCCCAGTACACCTAAGTCATCTGTCCACGTTTTGTACCTGTGGCCTCAGGTGCACAGGGAAGGCCTGACCCTGTGAGGGTGACGGGATCCAGCACACCAAATAATGGAAACTGCCTGCTGAAAGGCAACACAAACACCCTAAAGACCTTCAAAGAGTTAAAGCACTCAAGTAGCAAGTGAAAGGGGTGGTGAGGCAAGCTGGTACCTACTTTAACCAGAGTTATCAAACTAGCAATAGTGTGTCCCGCTAAACGAATAAATTCACTGCCTGACTCACTCCCCATCTAACAATGAAGACGTTACACGGAGGAAGCACCTTCAGGCCTCTCTGTCCCTCAAGGTCCCTACTTCCAGAATCTCCCAGCCCCTGACCCGATTACACAGCTGCATCCTTTCCTCGGACTCTTCTTCTGTGTGTGCCTTTTCCTCGTGTAGTCTCTAATTCTGGAATGTTCTCTATGCCCTCAACTGCAAGAAAAGCTCTCTTCATTTAAGGCTGAACCAAGCGTCAGGCTTCAGAAACACCATCCGCAGCCTCCCTCCCCCTTCCACCCACCGTCGGAGTGTTCACATTCAGTACTGATCTGGGGAACCTTACGAATCCATCTTCCTAGTTTCTCTTTCTTCCTGACAAATAACAAGAGGCCAACGAACACTGAGAAGGAAGCAAAGGAGTGAATGAAGGAAGAAAAATGAGCCATTGCAACGGGGGTGGAGCTGGAAGAGCCGCAAGGATTTGGGTTACCTGTAAACACAGCCATCCATCCCTGAAGAGCCACAGAGGACCACAAGATGCTAGAGAACTCTCAAGTCTCAACTTTTTTCAATTGATTTTTATTTTTTGAAAGTTGCCAATCAACTTTTACTCTTCCTGGGTTGACGTAATGAAATGAAGCAAGCCTCCCTAGCTTTAGTCAACTAGTTTCTACTTTCTGCTCATACTGTTTAGAAAAGATCAAGAAAACAAAACTAAAATACTTTTAAGGCAAGAGGTATCATATCTCCCTACTTCTCAAAAATTTTAATCAATAGTTTTAGACAATTTTTTTTTAATTTCTAAAACTCAGAGACAAAGAAAACATAAGAAAGCTGAAAAATCATCTTCTTTCAGCTAGTAATGGCCAGCAGGAGTCAGTGTCCCCACAGAATGGGGCCCTCTCACTGGAGCTCACACATCTCAAGTGTGAGCTTTCACAAAAGTTACTGGTATTGTTTCACACAAATACCCTGTGCCCAAATGTTAACAGGTAAAATTTCAACAAAATTTCACCCAGGAGAAATGGACTCAATGTCAGACAAATTGAGAAGGGTTAATTTAGCAGGGAAAAAAATGCCAAGATTCCATTATGTTATGTTACTTAATCAAAATAGTCTGAGAATTCTTTAGTAGTGACCTAATTGAATGGTCATGTGGGGAATCAATACCGTGAGCAAGGCACTGAGCCACGCACTATGAATACAGAGTGAAGACCATGAACTCCGGCCTCCACAGACCGGAGAACCACCCCAGGCTGGCCCTCCGGGACCTCAGGCACACCACCCGCTCTGCGCTCACTTCATTACCTGAAAATCGATGATACTGACTTAACAGGCTCATTATGAGAATGAAAAGGCAGCTGTATGCGAGGAACTTAACACGGTTCCTGGCATAGAATAAAAGCTCAATTCTTGTCGTTGTTTGCTAATTTTTAAGGTCATTCCGGCTACCGGGGGGAACGGGTTAGAGGCAGGATCAGGGAGACCAGGTAGAAGGTGACTGAAAGGTAGATGGGAAGCTCAGAAACTACATGCCATTTCCAGCTGCGTCTCCAGGAACGTGGAGAATCCATAACTACACGCATAAGGGCACATTCAGTGACTAACTTTCCATCTAGATTAGGGTCCTATAGACACCCCCAGAGAATGCAAAGACTTTCCATTTATAACATAAATTTTACAAGCAAAAAAGGAAATATGGAGAAAATCAGAGTTAAAAAATCTTACTTCTTGAGTATTTCATGTCTTATAATAAAATTGTCCTATGTAATTGTATGTGATTATTCTAAAGAACTACACTATATGGCAGAAAATAAGTTGTATTTCATGTCTAAAATTATTTGGTATGCTTTATAATGTTAAGAGTCACTGCTGTAAGATGACAAGCCGCCCAAAGGCAGTGACCCTGTGCTACTTCTCGGTCTCCCGCAGGACCCAGACAAATGCCGAGCACACAGTATACGCTCTGTAAGTATGTGCCAAGCCAGTCTCAACTGAATCTTGGGGAAACATTCTCAGTTTGCTTTCAGGCTATTCTGCATAAAGATGAATGTATCAAATATTGGTCTTTTTTTAAATTGGGAAAATATGAAAATAAATACACATATATATTTTAATGTATATTATGGTTTAAAGTTAACTTGCCTTAACTGCACCTATAGCTGTGTCAAGCGTTGAGACCTCATGGTCTTTGTGGGTGCCAAACACCTTGTCCATTGTAGAAATTGGGCTTTTACAGGTGTAGCAATATGTGTCAATCTGGGACTTTTTCGGTTCCTTTTGTGCCTCCTCAGTCACTAACTCTGACGACAGCTGGTCTTGCTCTGCCCTCCCTCTGCCCAACTCGTTCTGGTCGGCAGACACACTCCGCTCTGCCTCAGGAAGAAACTCCCGTGTCCCGGTGAGTTCACATGGCTCCCTTCCCCGAGGCGACACATCCTCACACGCAGGCTCTGAACACGGCTCCCTGGACGAAGGCCCCTGACTGGCCGCCTCGCAATTCAGGGATTCGGCAAATTCGTACTCGTCCTGCACGGGGCTGTGGCGGAAGGTCTCGTCCCTCAGCTCGGGTGGCACCAGTGTGGCAGGCTCTGCTTGTGGTGTTTCGGGAATGTAAGTCGCGCCCGATGCAAATCCTTCCTCCGGGAAGGACACTTGTGTCAGGACATTCTGACTGGCCTCTGGGCTTGTACTTCCTGCCTCGTCACCCTGACTGCTGGCTTCAAGGACGCTGTCCCGAAACGGAACTGCACAGCTTGTCTTCTGGGTAGCCACGCTGACCTCCTCGGTGATGGGCGCTTTCCTCTGCACTGCTGTATCTCCAGAGGGCCCCACGTGGCCTACCGAGCCCCCTTCCCTGTCAATAGCTTTCTGCTCTTCCAGACTTTTTTCCCAAAGAGCAGTTCCAGGTTTCCTCCAAATTTCCCCTTCTGCGGCTATCAGTTGGTATGAATCATTCCTACCAAGCGGTGTTTCCTCTAGACCTTGGCCGTGGTCTGTCTGCATTACAGATGTGTCATGGGGAATGTCATCTCTGAGTGTGTACTTCTCAAAATACATTCCTGCCTCATCATCAGTGTCAGAATTTCTGCTTGGCAACGGTGCCTCAGAATCCACACTGTCACCTTCAGAAGCTGTCTCCCCTTCCTTCTTTTTCTCTCCTACTGCCTCTTCATACAGATCCTTATATAAAAATGCCAGTGCAAGTGGCTCCTCCAGGAGTTCAGGATTAACAGCTTGGATAGTGGTGGGAAATATCTGGGTTCTGGATAAAACCCCTTCCTCTGTGTCAAATAAAGGCATCCCAGATGACCTGGAGTCCACATCTCTAGTCGTGCTCTTCGGAGCATTTCTATCAGCTGACTGTTGAATAATCAAAGACTGTTGCGTCTCTGGCTGAGAGAAACTGCTGTGGTCCTTTTCCGGTCCATAAAAACTTTCGTCTAATTTCACCAGGTCATATTCACGTTCTAGGGCACTTTCCCGTGAACTTTCCGGGAAAGAGACAGTTTCTTCTGCAGCTCCCTTTGAGAGCTCCTCTCTCATAGATAATTTCCATGGAGCTTTCTGTTTCTCTGGGTCTGGGGAAATGTTATAATCAATCAAAGTATATTTTTCAAAGTAGTCCTCTTCACTGGGAATTGTGGGCTGAAGGAAAGCTAAATCGCCAGTGTCCGAGTCTGTGGATAGCTTTTCTTTTGCAACAGGAGCTTCCTTTCTTTCACTCGCCTTCAGTGGTATAACTTCTCCCTCTGAATCTTGTAACTTGTTCTGTAACGATTCATGGCAAGCAACTGCCTCGATATCATCATGAAGGGATATGGTTTTAAACGAGGTTTTGTCTTCCAAGTACTCTAACTTATCCTGCATTTGTTCATTTTCTTCCTGATCCACTGAGGGAATAAAGGCAGGTGCATGAATATTTAAAATCTCGCAGCCTTCACAAACGATACTGAAGGCACGCCTCTGATCTTCCGAAAGGCCAGCTGGCTTACTGGTCACTGTGGATTTTACACCTCTTGCGTATGTGTCTTCAGGCTCCTTGGACATTTCTTTAGCAGAAGCCATCTCATCAGCTTTGCTTCTTGATGCACTAATTATAAATTGAGCATAGTTGCTGCCTGCTGAAGAGAGAGGTTCATTTATGTGGGCATCCGCCACGGTCTCCAACGGGTGCTCTGAAACAAAAACAGATCGCTCGAGCGTCTCAGATGGGTGATCTTCAGGTGTCTGTACAGTGTGGACTGTGGGACGATCCGGAGTCAATTCTGACCATGCCATTTCTTGTTTCTTTGCTGTGTTTACTTCTGGACAAACTCCTGGACCAAGAGTCTGAGGTTTTACAGATGAATATGGTGGCTTTTCTAAGCTCTTTGTAGCATCAGAAGGACGATCTACAGTCCTTTCAGGGTCTTCAGATGGAGCGCCTTGCCTCACGCTTTCTTTTGTGGTGGCCACTGACCCACCCGTGGACAGCCGTGACACTGTGCACTGCCTCTCTTCCTCTCTGTGACCCACCACATCTCTGCTTGCCTTTCCTAACACCAGATTTTCTTCCTGAGGTAAAGCATGGTTATCTATCTCATCACGATAAGGAAGATCCACTGGGCGCCAAGCCTTGGTTTTCTTCGCAAAACTTAGACTTTCTTCCAATGGATGTTGTTGGCTTTCTGCCGCCTTTCTTTCCTTGGTTTCTAGGTGAGCCTCCGAAAGCACGCTGTCTGGTCTTTCAGTAACTGAAGATGCTTTAACTAATGAAACTGGTTGTGTTTCACCCAAAGAATGATCAGACAAGATAACTGACTCCTCAGGCACAGAGCTGGCTACGTTCAGAGAAGGCTGATCTTCCTGCTTCTTTCCTTCCAAAAATACCTGTGCCTGCTTTTCCTTTTCTTCTTCTTTCTCCTCCTCAGAATGAACAATAATTCCGGCCCTTTCCCTGTGGTCTTCATTTGGATAGATGTGCTCCAGCCTCGCACCAACTTTGGATTCTTCTGATGGGACAGGCCTAGAGTCACGTGCCATTCGCGATTTCACTACTTTATTTTCCCCGAGCTCTAAGGGGGACGCCACGTCTCGTTTGGCTGCCGGGTCATTCTTTTGTGCCAAGATATATGATCTGGTTTCCAAGTCAACTTTCTCCTCAGTCAGGCTGGCAGACCTGAGTTTTACTTCCTCTTCAGAACGTTTCAAGGAAGTCGGTTGGGGGGTTTCTCTCTTTTGTCTGTCCTCACCAAGATCAGTTAAACTGCCTTTTGATTCTTCTACTGGCAAAATTATTGTCTCTGGCTTCTCTGACTCCTTTGAGATATTTTTACTTGCAAAGTTGAACGAATCTGATTTTGGCTGTTGTGGCATCTTATCTACTACATCAAATGAAAATGATTTTTCTTTTTGATTTCCACCTGGCTCTCCCTTAACGATAGAAATATTCCAATCAGATGGAGGAGCTATTGCTGGTTTCTGATATCTTTTACTCTCAGTAACATGAGAAGGAACATTTTTAGTCTCTTCCATAACCAATTTCTTATCCACAGAGGAATAAGGTTGAATTCCGATATGTTTCTCACCATCAGCAGAAGTAACTAAGCTTATGTCCATTTTCTCTGAAGAGTCTGGGATTTCTTTCTTCCTATAACCTTCACTAGACACCTCTGGTAATGAATGATCGGCTGGTTTCTTGGTTGCATTAACATTAGCAGGAATTTCACCTTTAGGCTCTACCACAGTCACCGCTTTTTCTACAGAGGGACTTGGCTGAGTGTCTAAATCTTCTTTTTCAGCAACTTTGTCATCTGAGGTGCTTGATCCAAAAAATAAATTGGACATCCACGATTTGAAAGATGAAAGTCCTTTCTTTCCTTTCTGCTCGGCCACCTTTGGCTTCTCGGGCAGTTGGGGTGTGACTTCAGGTGTCTCTGGGGGCTGAGGTTCTCGGTTTGCTTGGACTGAGCAGGTGGGTTTTGTCTCAGCGGGTATTTTCACTTCAGGCACTAGTTTTCCTACCTCAGTAGCCTTATTTATGATCTCCGATGGAGCCACTTTTGACTCTCCTAGCAGCTTCTCCCCAAGGAACAGAGGAATGCTCCTGTGCACTTTTTTCTCATCACCCAGGGCAGGTTCCGCAGCTTCCACCAGGAAGCAGGGTGCTTTGGCAGTAGAGGGGGTAGTTTCTGACTTCACCTGTCCTGCTGACGGGCCAGACACTGGTTTCTGGGCGGGAGTTTCAGGAGGTAGTTTGACTTCTTCCTGGATACCTTCTTTGGAAAGTCTGGAAAAGTCTGTGTTTGTTCTCTCCAATATAATACTTTCGTTCTCCATGAAAGAATGAATCTGCCCCTCCTCTACGTTTCTTTCCAAATTTCCAGCTGGAACTACAAGCTTTGGTTCTTGGACCAGCTTTACTTCTTCAGAAGAATACATTTCAGTTGATGGGGTTTCTGTATTACCCATGGAAGCATCGGGAGTGGATGCTGGTTCTTGCAATGGCAAATGAGATTCCTCCACAGCATGGGGCAGAGCCTGCTTTCCAGTTTCACACTTGTGATCCTCCTCTGACGGCACAGCCTGGAGCTGCCCCATCATCAGATCTCCGTGGCTGGAGGAGTGCAGCTGCACAGGCTCAGCAGTCATAAATGATTGGGACTGTTCCCCAGGCACATCCTCTTTCACAAAGGGCAACTGTTTAACATTTAGATCTGGTTTGTCTTCAAAAGAGCTGCTCACAGCAAGCAAATTAACAGTTTGATCTGAATAAAGTATATTTTCAGGCTTCTTTTGTTCTATAAGGTGGTCAGAAGAAGCAATCTTTGATGGTTCTGTAGCAGACGCGGGAAGGTCCCTGTTTTCTTTATTTTCTTCTTTGCTCCTAAGCTCAGCCAGGCCCTTCACCAAAATGGAACCCTCCATGTCAGCTAGAAGAGATGTTGCTGGTTCTGTGTGTACAGCTCCACTCTGTCTGCCAGCACCGGCAGTGAACTCAGACCCAGCCCCCAGTAACTCTGAAAGCTGGCGTGGCTCGTCTTTCTCCTTGGACTCCACAGGGAGCTCTGCTGGAACAAGGTCTTGTTCTCCTGACAGGAAATGCCCAAGAACTGGAGAAGCAGTGTCCCCTGCTTGTTCATTCTTACCACCCCCAAAGCTCAGTAGCGCTGGGGCTAAGCCTTCTGACACTGAGCCTTCACGCTTCAGAGAAGAACTTGTCATCACCTCATTTTTGCCTCTGGGAGGAATGAGTCCAGTGTCTTCTTCCTCAACCCCACTCCCCAGGCTGGGTGAAAGCACAGATCTGGGCCTTGATACTTCCAAGGCACAAACCAAGTTCTCCTCCTGCGATGAAACCAAACGTGTGGAGTCAAGGGCCACAGAAAACGAAAGACCTTGTTTGTCTTCTCCCTTTGTGCCCTCGGACACAGCTGAGTGCTGAGGAGATGACATTCTGGGTACCGGCAACCCAGGTTTCACTTCTTCAGTGTCTACCTTTGACAAGACAGAGTGCTGAGAGATAGAGCACACACTTGGAGGTGAATCTCTTTCAGTTTCCTCCTCTGCTTCTGATGGAGCCAAACCTTTGGATGAAGAAGTTTCAATGCGGGAAGAAGCACTTGCAATCGCTAGCTTTTCCTCTCCTTTAAGAATTGAATGCCCATCCACAGCCTCCTGGAGCGCTGGCAAACTGCTTCCTAACTTGTCCTTTCCTACTTCTGTTGAGACTGGATGTTCCACAGGGGTGGCAGGAGACAAATCTGTTGGGACGTCTTTGACTAATTTGGTTAAGTCTGTGTCACGCTGAATTACAGGTGTGGTTGTCAAGGAGCTGGGTTCCATTTCTTTCTTTATTTCTTCTGACAAAGATGAAAATGTTGGCACAGGTGGACCATGTTCACCTTCCTTTTCTACTCCAGATAAGGCTGCATGAAGCTGTCTTGTTATTTTGGAATCATGCTTCACTTCCGCTCTCACTCCAGATAAGGCCTCAGGTCCCAATATAGACACTGCCTTTGGAGGTGAGTGTGCTTTGACTACTCCAGGCTCATTCTTGGACAACACGCTCTGTTCTAGCTCAGAAGGCACAGTTGGAGCTAAATTGAGTTTGACATCCCTCTTTGACTCATCTACCAACTCAGGCAAAACTGAATATTTTATCCCAGACCCTGGAACATTTGGAGGCTGAGGCTCCAGTTTCTGATCCTGTGATACATGTGCTGTAGCTTCTTGAAAATCGGGCACAGTTTCTTCTTTTCTGACTCTTGACAAAGCCATCTGTTCATCTGCAGCTTTCAGAGTGAGTGATGCTTTGGGTTCCTGTTCTTTCTTCATCAGGTGGACCAAATCAAGTGAAGCTGAATGCTGAGACGCAGGCAAAACCGGTTCAGTTTCTTCCTCTGCCGTGGAAGACTGTACATGTGAAGCAGCATGGCTTACAGCTGCTGCTGAATTAGCCTTACTGTCTTCCTGCCCCAATCTACTGGTTACATATGGTGGAACCAAATCTTCAGGCTCCGGCTCCAGAGATGCTTGGGTTTTCTGCTGTTGTGCCAAAATAAGATATTCCGATACAGATGTTGAGAATGTTTGAACATCTGACCTACTTTCTGTGTTGTCTGCTTTATTCACTGCGGATGGAAGGCTCACGTCCTCGGGTGTAGACATGACAGGGAAAGGCTCCGTTTTTTCCTTCTCTGATGAATCCAGAGACTCAGGGACGGGGGTAGTAGCTGTTGATCCAATCTCTTCCTCATCTGCTTCTGAAAAGTAGGAAAATCCTGAAGCAGACCTCGCAGTTAAGAGGGAATCTGGCTCACTTTCATTTATTTCTGTTTCTGGGATTCTATATGGTGGGACTGAAACTTGTGATGCTGAGTCTGGGGAAAAAAGTCCAGTGTCTTCGGTGTCTTCATCTGACAAAACAGCATGTTCTGACGGTGATGTTAAACACACTGGAGAACCACACTCCAATTCTCTTTTTTCTGCTTCCTGAGTTGGGTAGAGTGAAAATGAGAATTCTGACACAAATGCAGAATCTGGAGAAAACGGTCCAATGTCTTCTTGCTCTGATGAATTCACAGGTGACATGGTGCCTTTTAG
This sequence comes from Hystrix cristata, assembly GCA_004026905.1. Classification (NCBI taxonomy): domain Eukaryota; kingdom Metazoa; phylum Chordata; class Mammalia; order Rodentia; family Hystricidae; genus Hystrix; species Hystrix cristata. Next base: position 16,260 of record PVJO010001354.1, on the reverse strand, counting down.
ATGTAGAAGGGACCTTTGGACAATTTCTTCCTCCTGGGAGTCTGCCATTGCATACAGTGGTACTGAAAACTCAGAAGCAGAGGTGGAAGAGGGGGAACACCGCTCCATTTCTATCATCTCTTCTTCCGACAGGACTACTGGCTCGGGTAGGGTGACAGAAGGTGCTGGGGCCTGGCACTCAGGAGTCGTCTCGGTTGTGTGGGGTGGCAGAGGGCGTTCAGGCACAGAGGCCACGTCCAGGGAACGTGGGCCAGCGTCTTCCTGCTCTGTTTCTGACAGAATCATGTGCTCAAAAATGTCTTTTAATTTGAATTGGGGCACATTATCAATTTTCTCCTTTTGGGATTTCTGTGTTGTATTTAGGGGAACTGCCGATTTGGAAGTCAATTCTGAATCTGTACTACGCTCACGTCCTAGGTCCTCTTTTTCTGAGAGGACTGCATGTTCTGGGGTAGCAGAAGGCAGCGGTGGGGCCTGCCACTCAGGAGTCCCCTCTGTGTGGGGTGGGAGCGGGCGTTCAGATGTGGAGGCCACATGTGGGACACATGGCTCCGTGTCTGCCTTCTCTTCTTCTGACAGAATCATGTGCTCAGGAAAGCCTTCTGATTTGAATTGGGGCACCTCATCAATTATTTTCTTGGGGGATTCCTGTGTTTCATTGAGGGGAACTTCAGATTTGAAGGTCAGTTTCAAAGCTGGTGAGAAAGGCTCACTTGCTAGGTCCTCTTTTCCTGAGAGGACCATGCGCTGCAGGGTAGCAGCAGAAGGCAGCGGGCTCTGGTACTCTGGAGCCTTCTCCATCAGAGGCGGTGAGAGACTGCGCTCGCACACAGAGCCCACCGCTGGGTGCTGTGGCCCAGCATCTTTTTTCTCTTCTTCTGACAGAAGCACATGCTCAGAAACGCCTTTTGATGTTAACGGGGACTTGTGGTCAATTGTTTCCTTCGGTGGCTCCCGTGTGTCATGTGCCGGAACTGAATATTCTGAAGTAGATGTGGAGTCTGGTGTGTAACGTCCACTTTCTGAGGCCTCATCTCCCGAAAGGACACTGTGTTCTGAGGGGACTGAAGAAAACAGCGGCGCCAGGCCTTCGGCTGGCTCCTCGGGTGTGGCCGGTGAGAGAGAGCGCTCTGACACCAAGGCCGCTGCCGGGGAGTACGGCCCAAAGTCCTCGTTGTCTTCCTTGGACAAAACTGCACATTCAGGTATGGCCTTTTCACTGGATGGAGAAACGGGCTCAACTTCTTGCTTCTCTAGTTCAGGATTCAAATCCTGAGGGACCGAGTACTCTGACACAAAAGCAGAGTCGGTAGAAACAGACTCAATTTCCTCCCTCTCTTCCTCAGACAGAGTGACATGGTCAGGGGCTGCTGTTGTCAGAGGAGCGGGCTCCTCCTTACGTGGCAGTTCGGGGGACAGCTGCACTGGCAAGAGCTGCTCAGAAACTAACAGGCTTTCTGGGTAATCGAGTTCTATGATCTCTTCTTCTACACTAGGACTTTCAGGTTCAGGGGTAGCAGCTCTTGGCGGGGAAGTTTCCAGGTGCTCTTTTTCTGGTTCTTGGAACACAAGAGGCTCAGGAAGCGAAATGGGTGGCTCGGCCCCGGGTTCCTCCTTCTCTCCTTGGACACCGGGACGAGCGGGGGTCACTCGTTCAGAGGCGGGCTCCATCCTTTCTAATGAAGTCAGCTCTGGCTCTTCCCTGTCTGGCTCAAGGCCTCCTGGGGCAGGTGGTGAAAGAGCCGGGGAGCCTGTCTCTGCGGAATCCTTCTCTGTCTCCTGGGACACGGCATGGTCGGCAGAATCCACGACTTCCTCCATAACCTCACGAACCAAGCCTGCGGAGACTGAGGAGTCCATCGGGGAAGTGAGGGCTGCCTCTGCCTCGGCGTCGCGTGGGAGAGGGGAAGGCTCCATTTCAGCAGTTTTCGCCTCCTGGCCCGGCTGCCACGGTGCTGACTGTGGGGGTCTGAGCGGGGCCTCTTGTTCGGCAGTGTCGTTACTCCAGCACTGGGAGGCTGTGGGCCCAGCTGCAGATGTGGCCTTTGTGGAGGACTCAACATCTATTTTCTTTTGATTTTCACGACCAAATAATGAGGTCAGGGACTTTGGTCCCTTGGAGAGTGCACCTCTGCAGGGTGGACCCAGCTCTTTATCAGCTTCTGTGCTCTGGGTGACTAATTTACTTGTTTTGGAAACTACATTAGAATCATGATTATCCAAATCTGGTTCTAGACTAATGGATGCATCTTTCCCTCTTCTGTAATGTATTTCTTTAATTACATAGCCCTTTGGCAGTGTTCCATAAAATTGCAGGGGAATTAATTCTTCTTTAACTGAATTAAACATCTTAATTTTATATTGTACGGTTCCAATGTAGACTGGCCTTAACACTAAGGGTTTGTGTTCTTTGTATATTGCCCCAGTAATAGGAGGCGTATTTGAGGTGCTCTTCTTTTTTCTTATTTTATCATAGATGCCAGGAGATGACTTGTCTTTCTCGATGTTTAGTGCCTGGCTTTCTGAACTTAAAAGATTGCCCTTTCTGTTTGCTGGAACATCTTGGGATTCAAAAGAATTTCTCTTTTTGCTGCCTTTCCGACACAAGGATGGTGAGCCATGCTTTGACTTATGAGTTCTTTTCCGAATCTTTTTAACTTCATCCACATTAAAGGAAACACTTCCGGGAGGCGAATTCACATTTGACCCTTCCCGACTACACACGCCAGAAGTCTGGCTCTCTTCTGAGGCCCAAGGAGTAGAAGATCTACTGGAACTGGTTTCCCAGGTTATCCCACTGTCTTCCCGCTGAACTGTCACCATGGAAAAGGCGGGGTCAGAGATGATGCACTCCTGCCTGGTCTTGTCCTCTTCATCCTGGTCTGATAACCTATGACACAGAATACTATCCGTAAGTATGCATTATGTACTAATATGCATTTTAATTACTAGAATCAGTAAGTACATTTTAGCAGATATAGGATTAGTGTGAAATTAAAATATAGAGATTAATGTTGCCATCGAGACCAAAAATAGAGATGTATGTAAAATAAAATATTAAAGTCAGGATACCAAACACAGTAACACCTCTGAGGCCAGAATGACTTAATGTCCCTCAAACTTGAAAGCAGTGCTGAGGTTCTGGGGAGCACCTCCTGCCTCAGGGTGGCCTTCTGAACCCCCTGTGTCCCTCACTCACATCGACACAGCTCTCGTCTGTCTCCTGCATCCAGAACCCCTCTGTCCCCAGTGTCCCCACTCACTAGCTTTGTACCACACGACCCCCAGACTGCTGCTTTCCACTTCCCAACTGCTCAGCTGGGATCACACCCGCCTGTTATTCTCCCTGCACACTCTCCATCCTGCCCATCCTTCCAGACCAGCTTTACTCAACGTCTTCATCAGGCTGCTCCTTGCTCAAAAATCTCAGTAAATTCTTCACATCTACAAAAAGAATGCTCCAAATCCTTAGCTCCTGATCCGTACCTGACATTATTTCTAAGTAGGTACCTAAGGCAGCATGGCTAATTTATGCTTTCACTGCAATCAGGTGCACCAAATGACATTTTGGTCCATGATGGGCCACACAAATGACATTGGTCCTAGAAGATTGTAATGGAGGTGAAAAATTCCTATTGTCTAGTGACATCACAGTGTCATCATGCAATGCATTCCTGGTGTGCTGTGAGGGTGCAAACTGCCAGGTGTATAAAAGTATAGCACATCAATTATGCACGGTATATCACACTTGACAGTGAATACAAACTATGTTACTGGTTTGTGTATTTACTGGGTTATGCATGTACTGGCTCATGTACTATACTTTGTACTGTTATTTGAAGTATACTCCTTTTACTTAAAAAAATGTACTGTAAAAACATGTGCTGTGTCATACTGGCGGCAGCTGCATACGTCTCATTCTTACTGTCTTTTGACTGCATCAGGAGGCGATATGGAATGAATGACCTCTATATCCAGGGTCGTATAAAGTGCATGCAAAGATGTCCACACAATGATGAAAGTGCCAAACAACGCATCTCTCAGAACGTGTCCTCGCCATCAGGTGACACATGGTCATATATAATTCACTATCCAGTAAATATATCATGAGCCTGCACAGATGCTGCAGAAGCAGACTTGCGCCCACAGATGTTTGGAAAGGCCTCTGTCCCTGCACGGCTCTCCGCCCCCCTCTGGGGTGTGGGCTGTGGCTGCCGCTTCGGCTGCCATACGGGCCCTTGTCTGGAGCTCTGCAACTCTCTCCTTATCTGGAATTTCTTTTCCCTCTTTCTCACGTGTGGTCATGCTGTTTCTCCATTGAGAATACTTACTCTCCACCATCTTACATCTCTTCTGCATATCTAAATTCTACCTGCCCTTCCAGGCTTAATTTTAAAATGTCCACTGTTACCACTCTTAACCAATGAAGAGATGTGTTTGCCACTGCTACATAAACATTAAGTTAGAGACTAAAACTCCAACAGCTATTTCATCCTAGAAATACGGCTACACTTTGAAATAAACCCAGATGAGTAACCGGTCTGTACCTTTCCACAACAAAGAAACAGAAAATTCTGTGTTAAATCCACTAAGCATAAGTATTAAGGCGTTTTTTCCCAAAAGACACATAGTTGAATTATGTCCCTTATCAGCCCTTCATCATCATCAGTCGCTTCTTGTATCAGTGGTCCTCGGACACTTCCAAAACTGCTGTGGGCGGATTTCCAGTGCTGAAGCCCGCCCTTTCCCCTCTGGCCAGAGGCTCTGATTCAAGGTGCTAGGGTAGAGTCTGGGCATTGCCATGATTTTTTGTCTTAAAAGCTTCCAGGTGACTTCAATTTGCATCCAGAGTTGAACTCCTAGAGCTAAACTTTAGACAGCACATGTGTTTCTTACTCACTCTGAACCCTTCCTGGTGTGTTAGCTTTGGCTGACGAGTCCCGGCAGGCACCTTCTACTCCCCTCTGTCAAGCTCCGGAGTTTGCGGCAGTCTCCTGAGAAGGGGATCCAGTACCGCTGAGATCTCCTTCCCTCTCAGCGCAGCCAGCTGGAGCCTGGGGCCACTGGCTGCACTAGCAGCAGCCTCCTCCATCCACACAGCGTCACAGAGAGCAGCCTGTTGTGGTCCACGCGCCCTGAGTGCAGGGTTGGGTAGCAGCAGGCGGAACTAGGTTCTCCGTTTTCCAGCAATTCTCTGCTCCCTTATTTGTTTTGGCATTAAGCTACTGAACTTAATTAGTAACTAATCCTGGTCCTGGACTGAATCTTACTTTGAATTGTTTCTTCAGGCTCTTTTACATACGTAATTAAAGTTATTGCTCAGAATTTTCAACTCATACTACTCTTCCCTTTTGTGTCACTTAACAGAAATAGGATGAAATTGAAAAATGAGATTATGACATCCATCTGGGAAGTCAGCATTTGGAATGACCGTGACTATAGCAGCATTATAAAAGCAATTACAAATTCAATTTAGAGTCCATCACAGATTGTAAATTCAGTGTGCTCAAGCAGAGGCGTTTTCATTGCCAGCTAGAATGAGTTCAGGAGCACAGCGCAGAACACACGAACAGCGGTCTTAGGGAATGGAGCCCCATGAGGTGGCGTTCGCCAATGGTCTGCTTATTTGTTAACTCGTCATTTCTGCATTTAATAGACTTGTATTAAGTTTAGACAGTAAGAATGCAAATATAACGGCACAAAACCATCTTTAAAGAAATTTAAATCTCTCGAGAAGACAGAACTAGACATTTCAGTACAGTGTGACAAGAGCTATGACAGAAGAGAGGCCAGATCTGGTGAGGGCCGAAGGAAGCAGACCTCACAGAGGACAGATGCGTCAGCTGGCTGGCTGGTTTGCCAAAGGGAGGAGGCGAGAAGGCAGTATGAGGATGAAGAGGTCAACAGAGAAGGCCACAGGGCATGTAAAACACACATGCACGTGAACACTGGCTCAGTGAGAGACAAAGCTGAATAACAGGCCAGCAGGAATCGGAGATCCAGAATTCAACTACATTAGCGTTTGTAAACCATAGCCCAAGTGTTCACATTACACTCAGTCAAAAGAAACAAAGTGCTGTACCGTACCGCATCAACTCAGGAGAAATCCTCCCTGTGGAGCTCAGAAATGATGGTAGGACTGTTTCCCAGTCAGCAAAGCAAATGATTTCATCTCGCACCCATCAGCCTTTCATCATTAAAGGGTGGCTGCTGTGAAGATTGTTTCTTCCATTCCCCTCTAATGACATCCTCACAAAACAGTCCCTGGTTATTATGCGGCTTCCTGTGCAGATTTATCCACGGAGGGAGCTGAGGCAGATGGATGACTCCCCTACCCCTGGCAGAGCTGGACAAGAAGGTTCGGCCGCTCTGACTTGGATTAAGGAAAGGGTAAATTAATACCAGACAGGAACCAAAGACTCCTTTGGAGGATAGCCCTTATCTGATTGAAGAAGTCTCCTTAGAGTTCAGTTTGCTGGCTTATTTTTTCTATTTGTACAAACTAGTTAGTGTTCCTTTTTTTCTTCTTCCTGGCTTTATTTTGGATACTTTTTTATTATTCCACTTCCTCCCCTATTAACTTGGCAGTTATATTCTGTAATTCTTTTAGCAATTACCTTAGAAATTGCAACATGTGACTTCCAGGAAGATGGCAGAGTGATGAGCGCCAGAGAAACGGGCTCTCCACAATTTGGAGTCCAGATGCTGGAATATAGCAACATGAGGAAGAGAAGAAGGAGGGAAGTGAGTCCCCAGGACCCAGCAAGGATCTGAAGTGAGAATTGGAGCCCACAGGGAGAGGAAAGAGAGGGACCTTGATGCAGAAGAGGTTAGGTGGCAAGTGGCACTTTCTCCCTGAGCCCCCTCATGGTATGGGAGGGGCAACTCAAACCTGTGGAGAGACACAGTGACTAAAGGCGACCCCAGAAGCCTCCACAGAGAAACACACCAGTGGAACAGAAAAGTAGATGCTGAAGACTGCAGTGGCTGCTGAGTGACCCCGTTCTGGTCCAGTTCAGATGTCCCTATGAGAGGGCAACTGGCCAGCGGAAAGGGGCTTCAATGAACTCAGAACTCAGAGAGCTGTGAGTTAGCTCCATCTAGCTGCTCCTAGTGTCAGGGTGAGGCGCAGCTACTGGAGACACTCAAGTGCAGGGAGTCGAGTTCAAGATGGCAGGAGGCACCAGGAGTGCTGCGGGCTAAATGACTCAGGCCCTGGCCTGACAGCCAGAAAGCAGAACCAGCCTGAACTTTAATGGAGCTGAAGGCATGGGCTTGGTGGGTTGCCCACCACTCTACCATAATTCTACTGCTGGCCCGATGTGATCAGTTGACACAGATCTGGGCTCCGTCTGCCCCCGTCTACCAGTGACAGCACAGACAGGCCTTGAAGTGGACATTTTTTTGGGGGGGTGGTTTTTGTTTTGCTTTCTTTTGCTTTTTTTCCTTCTCTTTTGACTGTTTATTCTTGTTTTTATATGAACATTATTTCTAGTTTGTTTTGTTGTTTTGTTCTGTTCTTGCTTCTGTTTCTTTTTTCTTTCTTTCCCTCCTCTCGGCTTTACCAGTTTCCCAAAGCTTGCATAGTCTTCCTTTGTTTTTCATCCTTGCTCCTACTCTCTTTCTCTTCTTCTATTTCTCTGTCTTTTTGCTGGGGCCCTTTTAAATTTTCTCCCCTGGGGGTAAAAAAGCCACATTGAGGGGATACTTACTGCATACAATTATCTGGTTTGTTTTGGATTTTGTTATATAACTGCAAATCTTGTTCTTATACTTACAGGTGGCAAATTAATACTTACCACATTATTGATTTTTAGGCTGTGCTTGATGTTATTGTTATTACTGATTGTACTACTTTAGCCAGGGTGACATAGTTGTTCTACTCAGTTCTTCCTTATATGCCAAGACTGAGATTGCCTGAGGGTCATAAACAATACTATAGGTCAGTCCCAAAGAACCATGGGCTACAGCAGATAGACAGCAACTTCCCATCCCCACTAAATTGAAGAGATAGGATCTTGCAACAGGCTCAAACCTCAAAATCCAGCTACAACTGGAAGACATCTCTAAAAAGCAGTCATTTCCTGAGGGTTCTCGATACTATAATAAAGCTACCTATCATAAGCAATTTACAAGCATCAGTGCAGAGATTAAACTTAAAAAAATAGAACATCAGGAGACACAGAAGCAAGATGCAACCTCAGACTGCCGCCACACCAAAGGCAAACCCAGGGGACAATGAGGTGGAACAATTCAGAAGCCACCCACCTAGACTCTCTGAAGTGGTAACAGAAGAAGTAACAAAGCAGATGAATGAGGCTCTAGAAAAAAAATCAAATCAGAAATAATTTCTCAGATAACTACAGAGATGATTACCACAATGAAAGACATGATTACTAAATCTGGAGTAGATACACATTAAAAAAAAAATACAGAAGACCTTAGGAAAATAATGGAAACAGTAATGCCCAACATAGGAAAGAAATGGAATCTATGAAACAGATTCAAACAGATATTCAGATTAAAAACTCTATTGAAAGTATATGCAGCAGGGGCTGAGGATTTAGCTTAGTGGTCAGAGTGCTTGCCTAGCAAGCCCAAGGCCCTGAGTTCGATCCCCAGCAACCACAAAAAAAAAAAAACCAAAAAACAAAAAACAACAATAACAACAAAAAAGAAAGTATATGCAGCAGAGTGAAGCAAAGTAAAGACAATATCAGATTGAGAAGATAGGATTGTGGTTTGCAATCATGAAAAGAAAGATTTCTTAAAAACCAGGGGTGGGGGACTGGGGATTTAGCTCAAGTGGTAGAACACTTGCCTGGCAAGTGCAAGGCCCTGAGTTTGATCCCAAGCACTGCCCCCTACCCCCCCAAATATCAAAGGACCACAAAAAAAAAAATCAATCCAACAGCTGCTAGATGATGCAAAGAAAAATAACATAAGGTTGATCAGAGTCAATGAAAAAGCAGGAGATAGCACAAACAACAAAAAAATCTGTACATAGAAGTAATGTCAGAAAACTTCCCGCACATGGATAAAGATTTGACATACAGATAAGTGAGGCATATAGAACTCTGATTAGCCATGATTAAAAAAAAAATCTACCCCAAGGCACATAATAGTCAAGATTCCAGAAATGCAACACAAGAACAGAATATTAAAAGCTGTTAGAGAAAGGAAACAAAACACCTATAAAGGAAAGAATCACAGCAGACTTCTCAACACAAACTCTCAAGGTAAGGAGAGCTTCGAGTGAAGTATTTCAAACACTGAAAGAAAACAGCCTCCAGCCCAGATTGATGTACCCTGCAAAACTACCTTTCAAAATTGATGAAGAAGATACTTCTGTGAAAAAGAACATCAAAAGAAATTCATGACCACCAAACCAGCACACCAAAATGTTCTGAAGGATGTTATAGGAACACATAACGAAGGCTATAACTCCGTGAACTCCAAGAGAATGAATCCGCCAGGCAAGGCAAGCAATTAAACAGAGGAGAAAGAAAGAGTAACGACAACAGGAAACTAACATGACAATGATAAGTCAATATACATCTGTCATAACTATCAACGTAAATGGTCTCAATTCACCAATCAAAAGAAACAGACTAGCAGAATGGACCAAGAAACAAGATCTAACAATATGCTGCATGCAAGAAACACATTTAACTCCAAAATAAATTCATAAACTGAAAATCAAAGGATAGAAAACAATAATCCATGTGATAGGAACCCAGAAAAAAGCAGGGGTAGCTATTCTATTTACAGACAAAGTGGATTTCAAGCCAAGACTGATCAAAAGAGACAAAGAAGGCCACTACATATGTATTAAAGGAAAAATCCAAGAGGAACAGCTAGCAATCATAAATATATATGCACCAAATACCAGCACACCCAACTATATGAAACTAATATTAATGGACATGAAAAATCAAGTAAGCACTAATACAATTGTAATGGGGACCTCAATACCCCACTGTCACAAATAGATCAACTAGACAAAGTATCAACATAGAAATATCAAAATTGAACCAAAGTTTTGAACAAATGGACTTAGCAGATATCTACAGTGTGTTCCACTCCACAACAGCAGAATACACATTCTTCTCAGGTGCACACAGGACATTCTCCAAAATAAACATATACTAATTCATAGAACATGGTTAAGTAAATGCAAAGGAACTGAAATTATTCCATGCATATTATCAGATCATAGTGTAATGAAATTAGAAATCAATAGCAAAAGAAACCATAAAAACTGCCTAAACACATGGAAATTAAATAACACCATCCTGAACAATCAATGGGTCACAGATGAAAATAAAGAAGAAATTAGACAGTTTCTACAATTAAATGATAATGCCAGTACAACATACTGGAACGTATGGGGTGCAATGAAAGCAGTCCTACAAGGGAAATTTTTAGCAGTAAATTTCCACATCAGAAAACGAGAGCAAGCTCAAATAACCTAATGTTGAACCTCAAGCTTCTAGAAAAAGAGCAAGTCAAATCCAAAGCTCGTATGAGGGAGGAAATTATAATGATCAGAGCAGAAGTTAATGCAAATGAGACGAAGAAAACAATAGAAAGAATCAATGCATTGAAGGGTTGGTTCTTCGAAAGATTAAATAAAATTGACAAACCCTTAGCCCAACTCATCAAAAAAAGGAAAGAAAAGCCTCAAATCTATGCAATTAGGAATGAAAAGGGTGAAGTCACAACAGATCCTACAGAAATCCAGATCATCAATACCTACTCCAATAACATTTATTCTAATAAGATGGAAAATACAGAAGAAATGGACAGACACATATGAAATTACCAAGGCTGGATCAAGAAAATATAAAGATTCTAAATAACTCAGTATCAGCCAATGAAATTGAAGATGTAATTAAAAGCCTACCAATGAGGAAAAGCCCAAGTCCTGACAGAGTTACTACTGAATTCTACAAGAAATTTAGAGGAGATCTAATGCCACTACTCCTCAAACTCTTTAATGAAATTGAAAGGAAAACAATACTCCCACACTCCTTCTTGGAAGAAGATTACCCTGATACCAAAACCAGAGAAGGATCCAACCCTTTTCCATTGCTGGTGTGAGTGTAGACTGGTGCAACTACTGTGGAAATCAGTGTGGAGATTCCTCAAAAACTAAAACTACAAGTTCCACTTGAACCAGCTATTCCCCTTCTTGATACCTTCGCAAAAGAATTAAAAGCATCATACCACAGCAATATATGCACACCCATGTTTATAGTGGTGGAGTTTGTAATAGCTAAATCTTGGAAATAGCCCAAATGCCTATCAACTAATGAATGGATAAAGTCGTGGAAAGAGCCCAAATGCCCATCAGTTGATGAATGGATAAAGAAGATGTGGCGTTTTTCTATACAATGGAGTACTCTTCTGACATAAAGAAAGATAAGCTTGAGACATCTCTAGGTAAATGGATGCCCCTTGACACTATACTCTTAAGTGAAATAAACTGAACACATGTATTTAAATATCACATCAAGAAACAGAAAGGACAAATAAGAACCAAAATGTGTAACAGATATTATGAAATAGGAAAAAAATGTTCAAATGGGAAGGAGAACTAGGGATGGGAAGGGGAAAAGGAAGGAAGGGAAAAGAAAAAAATGAGAATAGATGGAAAAAATGGAAACAAAGCTTTTGTAAATAAGGAGGGGAAGAGGAAGTGAAGGGAGAGGGGGAGACTGGGGAAAAAAGAAGACTCAAGATACATCATGTAGAGGTACAAATTCCCTACGATGAATGTTAACATCTAAAATGTACCACTAAAATTAATTTAAAAATAAAGAAATTGCAACATGCATCTTTGACTCAATATATAACATAAATTGGTATTTTTACCATTTCCTGGATAATGCCAAGTACCATAAATCACTTTAAATTCAATGTATATATCACTGTAATTATGTTTTAAGTCTATACATGTTTTTAAGTTTCACAAGACAAAATTAATTTTACTGTTTTGAAGTGTCAATATGTATTTAGATTTTCCTACATACTGAAACTTTTTATTGTGCTTCAATCTTTCTTGCATCTCCGAGATTCCATCTGACATCCTTTTCTACTAATTTTCTTTAGTATTTCCTCTGGTGTGGACTTTTTTTTTTCTGGTGTGGATTTTTGGTGACAAATTCTTACTGCTTTTTCCATTAAAAGTCTTTTGCATCTTCATTCTGGAAGAATATTTTCTCAGCGTATGAAACCCTACGTTGTTAGGTGTTTTCTCTCAGCATTTTAAACATTATTATCCCATTGTTTTCTGTCTTCCAGTTTTTGTAATGACAAAGTAGCTGTCAGTGTAACTACTGCATTTTTGAAAGTAATCTTACTAAACCCAACCCTACTAAACCCAACTATTCTTGGGATTTGGTTGTTGTCTTTCGTTTCAGAAGTTACTGTTGTATGCTTAGGTACCTTATACTGCTGGTAGTTTGTGTGGTTTCTTGAAACTGCAGATTAATGTCTTTCATCCTTTTGAGAGCTCCTCAGCAGTACTGTCTGTTCAAATATTGCTTCTGCTCCCTTGCTTCTCTTTTCTTCTGAGATTCCAATTTTTCATAAATTAGAATGTCTCACTACATCCAATCTGTGCTTTATTTAGCTGTTTCTTCCAATCTGTCATCCACTATATTGTTTTCAACTATGTCCAAACTGTTTATTACAATAATCAAATGTGGTTTTGTTTTTTCATTTGAAGAATTTCCATTCTTTTAATTCTCTGACCAAATTACCAGTCTTGTCTTTTATTTTGATGTCCCTATCTCTATAAATCAGTTAAACATCACATAAGCATCATTATTCCACAGAAGCCCTTCACTTCCCATAACGGCCCTGCTACATTCCCAATAAGCATTACTCTTTGAGATAAGAGGTTAAAGAGCTGGCTATGCTCCATTACTCCATGTCCACCTTGGCCCAATAAGCTGATTTATATTTGTACTGAGTAGCTCTGCTTCCTTGCATGGTAGAGAGGGAATGTGATATATGAGCGGTGTTTTTGTATGGTAAACTGACATCCTATTTTCTACACTTATTTTTGTGAGTCTACATCAATTGTCAAAGGGTGAATCTTATTAAATGTGCTAAAGAGTTTCATTTCTGACATTCCAAAATGAAGGAGTGGGCCCTGGAACATGATGATCATGTCCAAAGCTTTCATGTTTTCCATTAGGGCCCCAATTCCCCTTGCTGGGAATACTTTTTCTTTCTTTCTCTTCATTCTACCTTAACTCAATTTATCAGAAATCACAAATTTAAAAAAGCCTGTGGTTTTACAGTATTTCTCACTTTATAGGTGAGGAAACGAGTGAAGGAATATATACAGTATGTCCCTATGTCACTCTACACTGAGTTACAACCCCAGCCTCATTTAGTGGGTTTTTTAGAGGCTCTTCTCATAAATTTTTCCAAAATATTCAACTTTGTTTTCAAAGAAACAGCTCTTTCACTTTTATACCTACATTTCACAAGCTTAAGTACTATTTAATTAAATCGTGTTACAACATTAACAAGGACGGCTAGGACAAATCACAGCCTTTTGTGAAAATACAACGGAAAATACTGCATTTTATTAGAGAGTAACTGGCTAACCGAAGTGGTCAGCTTGCCGTGGCCATCAGTCTCTTTCGTAGAGAAAATAAGAAGCCTCGCTGACTCTAGCCCATTAGGGTTAGTGAAAAGTTATTTAAAAGCACTCATTATTTCTTTGCATTACCAGTTTCCGCTCATCAGTGCTAACCTCCGTGAAGTTTCCACTTCTGGTAAAACCGTAAGACTTCCTCAAGCACCATCAACTTTCTCTGACTTCAGATTGAAGCCCAAAGTCAAGATTCGCGCATTTGTTCATTAAGCTCCAATCATTACCAGGCCCTGCTGCACAGGGTTGTTCTTAAACAGCAGGGTCACTCTTCAGGGCACCATTGTCTAAGAGGCTTTAAGAGTTCACTTCCAATTAAACAACTTGGATTGAGATATAGATTTGTGATGGAAATACAAAAGAATTTTGTCTGACTTCACTCTCCTGAAATGTAGGATATATTTGGATGACGCTGCTACTGGAGGCAGCTCAACAATGAAGCTAACTGGGTGCTTCCCTCAGTCCTCCCTCTACAAGAGCATCGCCAGACGCAGCACCTTCCCGACTTAGCTTGCGAACACCCAGCTGTTGCATGTGAACAGTTTCCTGCTACATCTATACAGGAGTACAGGACAAAGTGTGTGATGGAAAGATTCACATCTTTCTAGCATTTTAAAGGAGCATTTTGTCTGTACAATCTTTAAAAATACGCAATAGCAATTTACTTAAGTAGTTGGGACACTGACTTTTGATTCTAGAAGTTTCCTCTCGTGTAGCCACATTCTCTGATGCCACTTTTAAAAGTAAGCGACTTGGTATTTTTATCTCTACTACCATTCCGTCAACTTATTTATCAGTGATTTCAGAATTTAGACAGAGGAAAGAGAGTCTTGTACAGTAGTTGTTTTTTTTTTGTTCTTTTTGGGGTTTTTTTGGTGCTAGGGATCAAACTCAGGGCCTTGTGCTTGCAAGGTGAGCACTCTACCCACTGAGCTAAATCCCCAACCCCAGTAGTTGTACCCACCAAATTCCAATATAAATAAATGGCCACATGTACAGCAGCTAGTAGCCCTGAAGGAGAGACCTTGACAACAATGACAGACGTAACGCTGCTGCCACAAACGGATACAGGGACCAATCTGACCAAGAGAAACCGCCAGCCAGAGTCCAGCTGCCCCCTGGTAAGAGGCGGGGCGCCCTCGGAAGCACACGCCACATCTGTAATTACACAGCTTTGAAAGGTGAAGAACTCTGGGGCTGACAACACACTTCGTCAGTAACACAGACCGATGTTAGAGGTGCATTACGCAGTCAGTAATGTGTATTACACACGCAGTCAGTAATGTGTATTACACACGCTGTGAAAGCACCCATGAGTTGGAAAGGAGTGTTGACAATTTAAATCAAATTATGCAAACTGACCAAATTGGTATTCTTTTTTTTTTTCCCTTTGTTTTTTGAGACAGGGTCTCACTTTGTAATGCAGGCTGGCCTCCAACTCACTTTGTAGCCCAGGCTGGCGTCGAACTCATGGTGATCCTCCTGCCTCGGGCTCCTGAGTGCTGGGATTACAGGTATATGCCACCACATGGAGCTCCAAATTGGTATTCCGAAGAGAAAAGGCTTAGTCACTTTATCCTTGGGCCTCTGTGGCACCACTCACGGGAGTAAGGACACCTGGACACCAGCATCCTGAAACTCGCCAGTGTCTGGTTTTCCATAACGATGACAAGTTAAAACTGCACACCACTTAATGACTTCAGAAAAACTTTTACACATATTACCTCCCTTTGCCCATCAATTTTGTATTTGATTTATTGAACAAATTTTACCTCCCACCCCAGGAGGAGGATACAGCAGCAAACAAAACAAAGTTCTGGCTCTCCAGCTGCTTGATTTTAACAGAATTCAAGAAGATAAGTGGTGTGAAGAAAATCAAATGGGGCAACGGGGCGGGGCGATGGCTCCCAGCTGAGTTGCTCTGTTATGCCAAGGAGTCACCAGGGAAGATCGCTCAGCCCGAGAGAGAAGTGGCCAGAGCCCAAAGGAGGGGAGGAAGGAAACGGGAAGAGTAGACCCCACTATAGTATTCAGGGCAGAGCTGAGACTGCTTGCCGTGGGCAACGGGCAGCAAGGAGAGAGGTGTGCTGGGGCCAGCACGACAGCTGGAGCCAGCTCGCCTGGGCTTGTGGAGGGGCTGGGACGGCCGAGGTGTGGGACAGTGGCCCTGCCACCTGCCAGTAGCTCAGGATAAGCAGCTAGGTGGGCCACACGGGCAGGAGCCCCGCTGCTCCCATCTTATTCCAATCAGGGCTTGGAATGCTAAGCAGAATGACTCGAAGGCTCAAATCCACAGCACCCAGGGCAAAGTACCAGCCTTTCTTGCTGTGCACCCCACAGCGCACTGCACTGGTTCCTCCCTCATTCTCCAGTCGCCTGCTCCTTCTGTGAGCTCCTTAAAGTCTCTCTAATGCGCTCCACATTCCGTTCCTTATACGGAGTTGTTTCTTGTCTGCTACGAGAGATGCCTAGCTGGTCACGACCCTTGTTTCTTGTCTTTCCAGGTTTACACACCATCTACATTTTGTTAGGATGACCCTCCCCAGATGCCAAAATGGCCGTTGCTGGTTTCTCACAAAGCCCCCCCC